>JAHTLZ010000225.1:11147558-11171200 GCA_023846285.1 Phrynocephalus versicolor
ATTTATTTATTTATTTATTTATTTATTTATTTATTTATTTATTTATTGACAAAAAAATTAGCCACCCCACTACCAAGAGGTCTCTGGGCGGCATACAACAAGTATTAAAAACTATAAAACAATAAAATTATTAAAACTATAAAATACAATACAATTAAAACAACATATAATACCAATTATAAATTATACAACTCTGCTGCTCATGTGTCCAACCAAGTAATAATTATACAACCCTGCTGTTCATGTGTCCAACTGCTATCATAATGTTTTCTGATAGTTGTGAGTTTTTCAGGCCAGCCACAGAATCTGGTGAAACGTCAGGAAGAAAAACTTCCAGAACACAGCCAAACAGCCTGAAAAACTCACAACAACTATCAGATCCTGGCCATGAAAGCCTTTGAGAATACATAATGTTTTCTGTTGTGCCCGAAGGCAACAACCTAGTTTAGACAACCTTGTAGGTCACACAGCTTCAATCAATGGTAGCGTTAATGCTGGATAAGATACATGGACTCATGTGCTGCATTTGGCCACAAAAGCCAATTTGGTACTACCAGAAAAAAAAATTTGGTACTCCCAGGGGAAAAAACAGTTCATCTATACTCATGACATTTAAAATTATATTAAATATCCTTGTTGATTAATGACCAACCACTGCCACTCATTATTTGTCGCTATCAATATAAAATGATTGTTTTGAGAAGTTTAAACTATTAGTGTTACTGCTTTGATTATGTGTGTGTATGTTGTTACAGTTGTGACTGACTCTTTGTGACGCCATTTCCATATATATATATAAACTATGGAGTTTTTAAAGCATTAGTTAAAATGATCAAAGCAGAGTGCACCAAGGTTTTAAAAGGTAAAATACCTATCATTGCATTTTGCATTTTAAAAATTCCAAAGAAACTGTAGCTGTGGATGCTTAGCATCAGGATTGCTCCATTGATGAGTGAAGACGGAAGGTTGAGGGCTAGAATACCTATTGGTGACAAAGGGATATGTAGAGGTCTTAAAGAACCAAGAACAAAGTTGATTATAATCTAATCCAATTTCCAGCCTGTATGTGTATGCACCTTCTAACCAACCATGGAAGATGTTGCATATGTGTCTCAGAGTCTGATTGTGAAATTGTTCAAATGGGAACAAGTACTTGAATGATGGCTGCTGCTAATAACATCGGGATTTGGGCAAGATTTAAGTTGTCTCAGGATAGATACTTTCTGGATTAGTGTTAAGGAAAGGGGACTCTGAAAGGCCAAGAGGTGAGCAGCAGACACTTTATTTATAGTGGTCGTGGTTAGTGGTGTTTTTGCTGGGGTCTGGCCAAATAAAAGCTTAAACCCTAGGAACACACACCATCCTCTCTTGAAATCTGGAGTATCATTCTCATGGGAAATTGATTTTCATATAACAGCTTCTTTTCCTTGGACAGAAGCTAGCAGTGAAAATCCATTTTAAGGGGCAAATTATATAAAATTCCACATTCTTTAACAATTTGGTACCTCTTCTGATGGGCTGTGGAGTCGGTAGATAAATGTTCCGACTCCGACTCCGACTCCGACTTTTTTTGTACTTCCAACTCCGACTCCGACTCCCCGACTCTGACTCCTCTGTATTAATATGCGAATGTATTTTATACATTCCTTGAACTATTGACCCTCCATTCCCTTCACTTATACAAGTGTCTCTAGTCCTGCAAAAAACATATTTACTTAATCCCTTATCAGTGAGAGGCTAGGTTACCCATGGGCGCTACATAACAGCAGAACACAACACTATGAAAAGTATAAGTATTGCCGCTCCTAATTGTGCGTTGCGTGCCATATAGTGAAGCACATGAAAAGCATGCTTCTTCACGGTCACTTAACGTGTTCGTTTTGCGGTTACGTGAGGCATTGCATGCATTGGTCTTTATTCTTACAGTAGAGAAGTCATTAATTATAACTTTTTGTGAATTGGGACAGTTAAACGTTGTTTTTTTTTTTAAATTCCAATCTACATTTAGTAGGAGTCGGAGTTGGTGCATTGTTTGCTGACTCCGACTCCGACTCCAGGTACCCAAAATTTCCTCCGACTCCAACTCCTCCACTCCGACTCCACAGCCCTGTATGTTTCAGTTATTTCTTTGGCTTCACAGTTATTTCACTGTGGTTGATGATGCCCCTCTTCTCTGGCATTGTGGTGCAGCTCTGGGAATTCTCAAACTGAATAACACCTTGTTCAACTTTTGCGAGGCAACAGCCCTGCTAATGGGCCATTACTAAATGCCTGCCTTGCAATCCAAACAAAGGATAATCTGCTTGACAATCTTTGTTTCTTTTTGTTTGACTTGTGTTTTGTTAAAAAAAAATTAAAGAGACAATATCTGGGTCAGGCTGATCATTACCTGAAAATAAAGTCCTTTTATAGAAAAGTACAGTACATGTAAATATGATGGGTTCATTTGATAAACCAGTCAGATCAGTTCATGAAATGGGATTTGTAAGATTGGGGAGTCTGATATTTTAGGCATGGCTTAATTTTGGGATGAAGAGGCCATTAATGGGGTTGTTTAGTGAGTGAAGGGTAACAAGGTGGACAATCAGGAATGCATCCCAAGTGTTTTGACAGCAGAGTCCCATACAATTAAATACTATATTTCATAGCCCTTCCAGGTAGAGGAAGAATCCCTCTCATGGTTTGCCCTTACAAATAAGCAGGGAACTCCCTGCATTTCTTGTCTCCACTGTTTATACACTATACTGGGCTAGTATACAGACATAGAATCAAAGAATCATAGAGTTGGAAGAGACATCAAGGGCCATCCAGTCTGACCCCCTGCCATGCAGGAACTCCCATCAAAGTAATCCCGACAGATGGCCATTCAGCCTCTGCTTAGAAACCTCCAAAGAAGGAGACTCCACCACCCTCCATGGCAGCATATTCCACTGCCGAACAGCTTTAACTACCAGGAAGTTCTTCCTAATATTCAGATGTAATCTCTTTTCCTGTAGTTTGAAACCATTGCTCTGAATCCTAGTCTCTGAAGACTTGGAAAATAAACCTGTCTCCTCTTCGATATGACATCCTTTCAAATATTTAAAAAAGGCTATTGTATCCCCCTCTCAGCCTTCTTTTTGTAAGACTAAACATTCTCAGCTCCCTAAGCCGCTCCTCGTAAGACTTTTCTTCCAGACCTTTAACTTTGAGGTTGTCCATATCCTTTTAAAATTGAGGAGTGCAGAACTAAACACAGTACACCAGGTGGGTTCTGACCAAATTAGAATAGAGTGGTACTATCACTTCCCTTGACTTATTCTAGACACCATGCTTCTGCTGTTTTCTCCTTACACCAGCACATAAGAAGGAGCAGTTGGCAAGCTGTGCCCTGATGTGGGTGTGATGAGTGTTACAGCCCAGCTGTTGCTTCTCTTGGTGCTGCTGGTTAAATGCCTGTACTGCAGGTAAAACTGTGCTCACGACCTGGGGTTCAATCCCAGGTAGCAGGCTCATGGTTGACTCAGCCTTCCATCCTTCCGAGGTCGGTAAAATGAGTACCCAGCTTGCTGGGGGGGGGCAGTGTGTAGCCTGCATTACTGTAGTTAAAACTGTAAACCACCCAGAGACTACTTGAAGTGGTATGGGGCAGTATATAAACAGAACACTTTGTTTTTGTTTTTGTTTTGCTTTGTATATGGTAGCATGGAAACCTCTATCTGAACGTTTGCCTCCTGTTTCTCAGCTCCGGATGCTTCTCTGTCATTCTTTCACCCACCCCTTCCTTCCACTTTACAGCATAGCTGAGCAGAGCAGACAGGAGGGCATGAGCTGCCATCTGAGGTGAACACAACTCACTTATTTTTATTCACACAAAAAAAGTAAAGGGAGGACGAGGAAGATTCCCAAGTTGAACTCCACATTTTGAACATGCTCAAAACAAAACTATGCTTTCAGGCAGGGATAAAAAAATTCTGCAAAATGACATATTTTGTCTCTCAACCAAGAGCAGATTCCTCTGAATATCACATTGGTGTAGGAAAAAGACTGATATAACCTGTGACTGACCAAATTTGTTTTATCCGGAAGCACCTTTACTCAACATTTTTTTCGGGGGGGGGGGGGAATTCCTTGTGTATTAAGTGGTTAGATGCCAAGCCTTGGGGTTGTGAAAACTGTGGAATCTTATTAAAAAGAATCTTATTAAAGAATCTTATTAAAAAGAAAAAAAAATTCAAGCTCAGAGAGAGACCTGGCAACGTTTGATCACTGCGACCATCCTTAATGACTCAGCCACTTTCTGGAGAATAGTGGCAGGGGAAATGCGGGAACATTCCCTCCGGATTGTTTCTCACATTTTGCCTAATGCTTGGGAGGAACATTTTCGGAATATTTATTCTATACACCCTGATAGTGCCCAAAGTCCCCTGACAGGTGATGGAAATCTACCAGACTGGCCTCCAGTCTCCCCTGCGGAAATCTCTGCCCTGATTTGCAAATTGAAAGCTGGCAAAGTTCCCGGGGTGGATTATATTTCTGCAGATTTTTTAAAATCCAACTCCGATTGGTGGGCCCCAGTATTGGCATCTCTATTCTCTTGGATTAATTATACAGCCCATTTTCCAGAGGACTGGAGTCTCGCCATTATTGTCCCATTATTTAAAAAGGGCAACAGGGAGGACCCCACTAACTACCGGCCAATAAGCCTACTTAGCATTGTTAGCAAGTTATATGCCAGCCATTTATTGAACAAACTAACCGATTGGCTGCAAACAGAGAATCTGTTGGCCGAGGAGCAAGCTGGCTTTAGGGCGGGAAAATCTACCTTGGACCAGTGCCTTATTCTTCCAACATCTTGCTCATAAATACTCCTCTCCTAAAGGTGGTGCCTTGTATGCAGCTTTTATCGACTTCAAACAGGCCTTCGATCGCATCCCAAGGCACAAACTCTGGGCAAAGTTTGAAGAGACAAACATAGACAGGAGACTTCTCCTGTTAATGCGACGTCTCTATGAAAATTCCAGTTCACGAGTTCTCTGCAATCCAGCAGGAGTGTTGTCTAACCCAATTCCATCTCACAATGGGGTAAAACAGGGTTGTGTTTTGGCTCCAACCTTGTTTAACTTTTACATAAATGGTATTGTGAGAAATCTATCGAATTCTGAATTTCATCCCCCCAAGTTATCTTCACAGCCCATCTCCATGTTATTGTTTGCTGATGACATAGTCTTGTTGTCTTTAACTTGTGTGGGCCTGAGAAGGTTCTTGAGGGCCTTCTCCAACTATTGCAACCATGAGCAATTAGTAATAAACTACACGAAAACCAAAGTACTTATAACCAGTAGAAGAAGAATCAAACATAAATGGGATATAAACAACCACCCCATAGAGCAAGTTTCATGCTTCAAATACCTGGGAATAGTTTTTAGTTCTACAGGCTCTTGGGTCTCTCATCTAAAACAAGCATCATTGAATGCCCAGAAAAGTGCTGCAGCACTAACTAGATTCTTCTATTCTAAAGGAGGGCGACAAGTATCTCCAGCAATCCAGGTTTTCAAAGGTAAAGTTATTTCTCAAATGTTGTACGGTTCCCAAATTTTTGCATGTTCAAATGTTCATCCTTTGGAGGTAGTACAGACAAAATTTTTGAGATCAATCCTGGCTGTACCTCCCTGTACGTCAAACGTAGCTCTTCGCTTGGAGGCTGGTTTAGTACCCATAAGAGCACGGGTCAAAGTCCTCATGATCAATTATTGGTTAAAACTTATATTCGCCACAGAAGGTTTGACCCCTCTGGTACTAATTGACTCTTTCCAGTCAGAATGGAAACAGCTTGTAGTAAAAGAAATACAGCAAATTGGCTTCTCCAATAGTATCCTAAAAGAAATGGGCTACATTAATGCCAAAGCTGCAGTTAAACGTAGGATCTGGGATATAGAACTCCAAGAACATGTGAGCCTTTTGGGTAATCACAGTGGAGTTACTTATAATGAATTTACTATACCCCAATACCTGACTGGTTCAATGCCCCCAAAGATTATAAGAGCTTTCACTTTAGCCAGATTGAATGTGCTCCCTTCCAAGCTTTTGGATGGGAAATTTCAGAATATTCCCCTCCCAAATTGCTTGTGCCCATGTGAAATGAATCTGGTAGAAACGGTCACCCATGTACTTCTCTATTGTTCTTTTTATCGTGACCTACGCAAGGAACTTATTCAACCTGTTATTAATAAATTTCCTGGGAGACCTGCCAAATTCTATGTGAAGTTACTTCTTTCTGACAGGTCCCAGCAGATCTCAAATTGTGTCGCCAGATTTTGTACTGCTGCAGTAGTTGTACATAGGCTCATGATTGCCAGTAATCCTAGCTCCTGATGATCATATAGAGCGTGGTCTCCACTTAGGGGTTTGATGTTGACTCTCAATATATTATTTTACCTATCTTCTTAATATTGACTATTTATATAACAGTCCTGTGTGTACTTTGCGGCTTTTATCAAAGGTTTTACTATGTTTTTAAAATGTTTTATCATGGCAAACTGTTTTATTCTGGTAAACTGATATTTTGATATTTCTTGATTTGGTTAAAAACCGTAAATAAAGATTCATTCATTTCAGGCAGGGATAAAAAATTCTGCAAAATGACATATTTTGTCTCTCAACCAAGAGCAGATTCCTCTGAATATCACATTGGTGTAGGAAAAAGACTGATATAACCTGTGACTGACCAAATTTGTTTTATCTGGAAGAACCTTTAGTCAACATTTTTTTTTGGGGGGGGGATTCCTTGTGTATTAAGTGGTTAGATGCCAAGCCTTGGGGTTGTGAAAACTGTGGAATCATGGTTAAAATTATAAAAAAATCAGATTTTTAATTATTTAAATAGACAAATCAACTTTTAAATTTAAATTATGAAATCAATTATCATGTAAAATCAATTTGCTTTTTTTTAAATACTGATTTTTATCCACCCTGAGTTCACAAAAGGTTCAGTGTCGATAGATGTCTGTGCTCAAACATGGGAGTGACTTCAGGAGTTGTGGTAGGTGGCTTCTGTATGCTGAGTAACTTGTTACATCTTTGCTGTTAAACATGATCATCACAATTTCATTGCTACTGTGCTCATGTTGACACAAGAATCCTGTTGGATCACACCAGAGGTCCATCATCCTGTGTCATACAGCCCTACCAGCTACTCAGATGCCTCTGGAAAGTACAACATTAGAAGATAAACACAGTACTCCTCTCTTGTTGTTGATAATTTTAGTGTTTCTTTTGCTTGTTGATTGTTTCGTGCTCAGTATGCTTGGCCAAGGATTAAAGGAAGATGTTTAAGTCAGTGAATTACTTTCAGTTTGAGCCTGTGAAGTATATAGTAGAAAGGTAGAAAAATATTGGATCCTGAAGCACCAGTTTTATGAATTGGGACAGCAATTATACCATCCATCTCTTACCAAAACTACTGATTCCATGAATATAACAAAATAGATTTACTAAGGTGCTTAACCCAAAAGCTGAAATTGAAGATACAGTAGCGTGTTCCTCTTATATGCATTGTTCATGAACATGATTTCCCACAAAGTTTTTTCCTTATTTTTTGATGATTATTTTCTTTCCCCAGGAGTATATTGAAGCTCATCCTGAAACTATCATTCTGGATCCCCTCCCTGCTATAAGGACATTGCTGGACCGGTCAAAGTCTTATGAGCTGATTAGACAAATAGAGACCTACATGCAAGGTAAGCCTTATGTATCAGTGGTAGAGTATCAGAGGAAGAAGATCTGATACATGGTAGGAAAGATAGTCTGGGACATAGGTAAAAGCTAAAATCCTTCCAAAACATGTTGCACATTGTCTTCATGGAAAATGTATTTTCAGAATCTAGGCATATTAGGCTACTCGAGAAAGGATAAAATACTCCCCGCCTTTAAGGCAAATTCTCTTTTAGATACTCTGGACATATAAAAACCTAAAATAATGGTTGTATGTATATGTGATTAGTTTTGATTATCAGATTTGAAAAAAACTTATTTTTGCCTGTGGGTTTTTCATACTGATATGAAAAAAAGTTGTGATGCAATCTATCATTGGTACGGAATCAGTTTGGATTAAGCCTACAGAGGATTCAGCAGTGGTACATCTTGGCTGTTGGTTTATGTGGCTTCAAAATGAATTTCTAGCTGCCTGCTAGAAGGCATTTAGGCCAAACCAGAAGAGAGAGACATCTGGTTTGGATAGCATTGAAGAAACATTTTCTCTTCTTCATGTGTGAAGTTGCTCATTTATTCAGTGTGTAAAATATTGGCTTGCTATAGCGTTTATCTTCCAAATTGTGGGTAAGATTAATCCAGCTTCACTTTGGTTAAAAGTGTGTTGCCAGTTGTAATATTTTATTTGTTTTTACTTTGTTCTCAAGAGAAGACCTATGAAAGTAATAACGGGGCTCTGGGATGCTGGAAGTTTGTGATTAGAGTGTTTTGAATCATATTGTCTTGGAACTATAAGGCAAGGACCGGTAGATCTGGAGTTTTAATGAAAGGTGTGTGTTAATTTGAGTTATTTTTTCTGTTTGTTGTTGGATAATCACTTGCTCTTTTTTGTTTGGGGGCTTTTTGGGTGGTGGTGGTTATGGTTTGTTTGTTCCTATGTCTCTAGGGGTGGATGTATCAGCCTTTTTTGAATCTCATGTCCACGCCACATATTCAGTTTCATTCCTTTTTTTTTTAAAGAAAAGTGACAAAAATTACATTTAAATAATATAATTTAAATCTGAGATATTCATTTTGAATGATTTTTTCATTTGAAATAAATGTATCTAATGCACATTCCCCTAAAATATGTTTCACATGCATTTTTCTATCTAGGAACTGCATTTAAAAATCCAAAAAGTCTACAGCTCAAAGAAAGTTTACATTAGACCAGTTCACATAAAATACAGACCAAATGAAAATTTTCAGTTTCCCCATGTATTTTGTCAACTTTTTGTTGCTGGCATATTTGTCCCTCTGAGGCTGTCTTGGTGTTATTGCAAATTAGCTTATGGAACAGCCTAATTAAGGGGCATATGTTTGGGGTAGGAAACTGGCTATGAATTATATTTTCATAAAGATACACATTCTGGTTCTCTGCTGAAAGAAGCTTTATGTATTGTATTGGTTGTAATTAGAGATGGGCGTTTTGTTTCGGAAGTGGTCCGAAACATCATATTTCCTTCTCCCTGGCGCTGGCCAATCAGGAGCTGTATGGGCAAATGCATCATACTGCCTCCCTGTCTGATTGGCCAGCGCCAGGGAAACCTTGTTGGAGTTTAGTCCCATGCAACCCCAAATAAGGGGAGGGATTGGCTGATTTCGTTTCGGAGGGTTGGTCCAGTCCTGAACGCTAGCTAGGACCCTGTGTTTCGTTTCTGAAACGAAATGTGCATGTCTAGTTGTAAGCTGTTGCAAGTAACATAATTTAATTTGGAACGAATTAATTCCTTTATACAAGGTACCACTGTATATACAGCAAAAGTAATAATTAAATGAAACAATATAAAACTAAACAATAAACAATGCAAAAACAAATGAACAATAAACATAAAAATAAAAGCTAAACAAAGTAAAACAGAACAAACAAAGGATGGCTAAAAGAGGCACAGGCAGGATAGATGGGCAAACTGCCAAAGCTGGAAGCAGGCAGACCAGACCACTGATGTCGCCTGCAAGTCTATGGTAAGTGCTGGCTCCAGTAAAATGCCCAAGCTGTGAACCTCAGCCTTAGTGGAGACAGACACTCCCTGAAAAAGAGAGAGAGGGGTTTCCAACTCACAGAGAATAGGGGCTCCCACTGGAGGACTTCCATCTTGTCCAGATTCAACTTCCGTCTTCAACTTCCGTCTATTTGCCCTCACCCAGTTGAATATGTCCTCCATTCAGCACACAAGGGTTGGGACTGGATCCACTGCAGATGGAGAAAAGGAGAGATTAAACTCCAAACCACCTGTTGACCCCAAAACTCCTGATAAAGTTAGGATATACTTAAATAAATACTGGCTTTCAATATTAGACAGATTTAATTTTTAAATGTATTTTTATTCCACCCTTCAGTGAAATTCTTAATACAGAATACATAAAATCAAAGTGGTAATCATAAATACACATTACCACTGTTCTGCTAAATTTATTGCAGGATGATAATTTCTTGAAATGAATGGGTGGCCAGTAATGAAGTACAGTAATAATACAAATAAAGATATAAGATATGCATAACTTGATGTCTCTAGTGGCATGCTTTTGTTGGTTCCTACCTGTGATGCTCCTTAGCTCATCATCCCTTGGCAAGTTACTCAAGCACCATTAGGATTCTGGCCATAAGATACAGAAAATTATGCTGCTTCAGTCAAATAATAAGAAACAGCAAGTACTGTTACAGTTGATCATCCTGTTGGCTTAAGATTCTGGCTACAGTGCCAGAGGTTGGGAGTTCAGTTCCCCACTGTGCCTCCTTCAGAGGAGCTGGACACAAAGATGCATAGTAATGGGGATCTTGTTTTGGAAGCGGCCTGGTTCTGAAACAAAACACGGCAGAACAGCTGCCGTTTGATACCGGGATCCACCTTCCAGAACAAAATCAACCAGTCTCTTACCTTGTTTTGGGTAGCTCAGGGCTAAACTCCCACCAGGAATAAACCTCGAATGTGTCATCTTTCACTCTTCCTGGCTCTGGCCAATCAGACAAGGAGGCAGGATGATGCATGTCCCTACACAGCTGCTGATTGGCCAGTGCCAGGGAGAGTGAAAGATGACATGTCCAAGGCTGCTTCCTCGTTGGAGTTTAGCCCCAGGCTACCCAAAACAAGGTAAGAGACTGGTGGATCCCGGTACTGAATGGCAGCTGTTCTGCCATGTTTCGTTTCAGAACTGGACCCTTTCTGAAATGAAATGCCCATGTCTAATCCATTGGGTCCCTTCCAGTTCAGGAGTTCAATGGTGGTGGTTGTGGTGGTGGTTATTATCATAATCATAATCCAAGATCCAGTACATAAAAATAAGTGGAGGAAGAAGAGAAATGTCTTGACTAAAGACATACAAAAATGCTCTGAGGACATGTCCATAACTGAGGAGCCACCTTTTCCCCATCTTCTCTGTTATTTGTACCATATCTAGTTTCTGTCAGGTAGTATCCTTTGTGAACTGGTTGAATAGGGAGATATCGGATATCCAGTGGATCCTGTGCATGTATGTTTAGCCAAAGTTGTCATGACACTTTAATCATGGTGCATCACCAGACACTTGCCTAGGCAGACAGAACTTCTAAATAGCTCAGCGATTTCGGTATTTAATTGTGGAGCCAGAGGTTGGGAGTTCAGTTTCCCTCTGTGCTTCTTTGACAAGGGTTTGGAATCAGTGATCCATAGGGTCCTTTTCAGCTCTCCAGTTGTACGGTGATGAGGTCTCAATAGAATTGTCACCACCAGATTTCCCCCCCCCCCCCCGGTTTGCCTTTTCCTGTTATACTTGAAATACTGTATTTTTCTGTCTATAAGATGCCCCCCATGTATAAGATGACTCCCACCCAAAATTGCAATTCTACAACTGCACAGTTTTCTCCTCAGCTTACTTCTGTGTATAAGACGAACCTTAATTTTTAGTCTATCAGTCTTAGACAAAAATATAGTCTTATACACAGGAAAATGGTGTATATTTCTGGAATTCAATTTCACATTGAAACTCTATCACCTATCCATGAGTAGTTAGATCTGTTCATGGTATGTGCCACTTCTAAAGTTGCTCAAGAAACATAGTCCACATGTCTTGAAAATCAACCAATCAGTGACTTGATTCAGTTCCCTTATCTTACCTTCAAACCACAAGTAGCTTATGAGTGCACACAAACTCTTCAGTGTCGTACATAAGTGTTGTGAAGTGGTGGTGCCCTGAGACTGAGTCTTACAATTTCTCTGAGATTTCATCTTGTCTGTGATTCACCACCACCAGGAGTGGTAGACTGATGAGTGAAGTGCTTCCACACTTTGACATTGCTACAATTCCTCCCATTCCATACCCTGAATAAAATAGTTTTCTAATTGTTTGACACTGCCTAGATGCCCTAAGCACATCCGATCTCGTCTGATTTCGGAAGCTGGTTAGTACTTGGATGGGAGACCACCAGGGAATAACAGGTGCTGTAGGTGCCTGGAGTAGGAACTGGCAAGCCACTCCAGTACTCCTGCCAAGAAAACTCCATGGATGTGGGGTCACAAAGAGTCGGTCACAACTGTAATGACACAACACAATTGTTTGACAGATTGTGTGATAAAGAATGATTTTGCAAGGAGCTGTTCAAAGGTTTCTATGTTGTTTCCTTCTTTGGATCCTTCTGTGGCCTTGAACAGTATCATGCATAAACTTGCCCTCCCACCTCCTTGCTCCATGGCAAATAGTCAAGAGTCTTCTCTGGTTGAATCATTTTCTTTAGAACCCAGTTTCTTAGCAATAGAAGAGGTTACTTCATCCAGGTTATAGTTAATTTTAACCAACTTCTTGTTACCTTGAAAAAAGAAAACAAAAGCTTGTTTAAAAACACCTTTATAGCAAATATTTATATGTTGTTAGTCATTGTATGCAAGTGGGATGTGGTGGAGTCAATGCTGCAGCCAAAATACATCTGATTATGAGGGAGATTATATATAAACTTAGGAATGTGGCTAGCATAGACACATGCTGTCACAAGAACTGTTTCCCACTTGCCAAAACATGATCTGAAGAATTAAAGAACCAAAGCCTCTAACTCCAGGGTATTATTCATTTTGTTTACATAATAGTCTCTGATACAGTTTAACATTCCTATCTACCATCTCTGTAGCATACAGACACACACAACTCTGCCAGACAATGATTATACACAGCAGAAGATAATTGACTTGTAAGGTGTATATATGAAGTTAACATGAAGTCTTTTCACACTGCTAATTTTTGTGGTATGATGACTGCTCACATTGAGTTGTTGTTGTGGAATAATTCTTGAATATAATACCTATATTAATTTAAGGTGGTAAAGAATACCTCAAACCATAGCCTACAGAAGCCTGATAGAAGTGCAGGGTCTTTAGAATTCTGTTCATGCATATATACATTTTAAACTGGTGCCATTGAAAATGACGTGTTTTGAGGGATCTTAACTGCCATTGTCCACGAGCTGGTTGTTTCTTATGTATTTAGGGTTCCACAGGAATCCAGAAGATCATGACATTTTCGTTTAGTTATGCCCTTATATCCACAGGATTGACTGTTTGATCATGATTTTAGTTGAATTGTGCAGATTTTATTTTATTTTATTTCATTCTTTGGAGCTTAGCTTCCCTAGGCAGCTGTGCTATCTTTGGAGTTTGGCAAGTTGTCCTCTAAAACACACAAATCTGTACACGTCGAATCACTGCCTTAGGCTATCTATAGTTGGGTGTCCAGAACTAGGCATTTGCAATGGGAAGCAAAATGAAAAATGGAGTTCTATGGAGTTTTTGTATTTTAACCTCTAGCGCATGATAAAATCCAAAGCAATTTTTGGAGCTATATTGGAGAAGTTGCTGTTTTGTGAGTCAAATAAATACAGCAGGGCCCCCATATCCACTGATTCATTTATCCACAGCTAGCTGAGGAAAAAATTAAATAAATAATTAAGCAGCTGCAAAGCAAGCTACTGCCACAAATAGCAGCCACAAAGCAAGCTATTGTTGTAAAACAGTAGCCATAAAGCAAGCTACTGCCACAAACAGCAGCCATAACACAAGTTACTGTCGCAAAACAGCAGTTTTGAGTGTTTTTGATGTTCTCTCTTATCCATGGTTTTCATTATCCACGGGAAGGCCTGGAACCAAACCCCAGCGGATACTGGGGTCCTACTGTAATGTGCTAAAAAAGAAATCTTCCAAATTGCCCTCTTATTGTTTCATATATATATATGAAACAATATATATATATATATTTTTTTATATATATATATATATATATGAAACAATATATATATATATTTCCTGTTTGTTCCTCTCCTAAATGTTTTGTGGAATCATGATAATCTTTCTTTGCTGTGGGAGAAATACCTAGCTAACTACCATCTTTTTTAGATAAGTTGTGGTGCCACTTTTATTTAATCTTTTGACTAAAATTAACATTTCACTGACTTTCTACATGCCCAGAATAGTAGTCTGCAGGAAAAGTTTTGATAACAATTCTCACCCTAGTCCCACTTATTACATTATTCAGTTCTCTCAGTTGATGTAAATTGCTATAACACGTTAAGTACTTTTATATCATAGTAAATAACTAGTACTCCAGCATACAGAGTGTAAACTATCTGAAATAAATCTTCCTCAAAGTAGTGGGACTGACATTTCATTATGCCCACAATCCCTAAGACATCCTTGTGATTTGGCAGAGCTTGGAAAAGTTACTTTTTTGAACTATTGCTCCCAGAATCCCCAACCTGAACATTTGTCTCCTTCATTGGGACGTTCACAGAGTAGGTTTGAGAAAGTTACTATTCCCTTCACCGTTGAGATGTCTCTATAGGTGTCAAACACAATTCCTTGGAAGATGGATAGCCTGTTTCACAAACCTTCAGCAAGCATGGCCAAGGGTTGTGGATTGTGGAAGCAGAAGTCCAAAATATATGGAAGGCCAAAGATTGAGAAATGCAGGCTTGTGAGACAAACGGAAAGGTGCCTAAGTATTCCAGTCGATACTCTAGTTAGGAGAAAGGAGCTGTAACCACAGAGTGTTAACATTGCACATGTTTGTTGACCTCTCTGTATCACTTCAAAGCATAGAGTTGGAAGAGGCCTACAAGGCCATGGAGTCCAACCTCTTGCTCAAGGCAGGAATACAAATTGTAGCGTACAGTGGTACCTTGTATAAAGGAATTAATATGTTCCAAATGAAATTATGTTAAGTAAATTTCCCTTTATACAAATTTCCCATAGGAATGCATTGAAAGCAGAGTAATCCCTAATCACTACCATTTTTATGATGTACGGATTCGCCCCATAGACAGTTCTGTTAAGCAAATTTCCCCTATCTACGGAATTGTTTGTGTTGTCCAGATTTTATGTTATACAAGCCGTTAGTTATATGAGGGTCCACTGTATTTGCCAGGTGGTTGTCTAAATTCCTCTTGAATGTCTCCAGTCTTGGCATACTCACCACCTCTTAAGGTAATTGGTTCCCATGCCACATTGCTCTAACAGTTAGGAAGTTTTTCCTTATATTTAACCGAAATCAGGTTCTTGTATCTAGCCCATTTTTACCTGTTCTGCACTCTGGGTTGATCAAGAACAAATCCTACCCCTTCTCGGTGTTACAGCCTTGCAAGTATTTGAAAAGTACTGTCATATCTCTCCTCAGTCTCCTTTTCCCAAGGCTAAACATGCCCAGTTCTTTCAGTCTTTGTAATATTACTGATCAGTTTAATAACACAACCCACCCGCCCTTTATCTAAAGGAGAATCCATGGGAATCAGGGAGTGCTCTTTCCCTGGTGTAATGTCTGCCCATGGACTAGATAGCTGCCTGAGTAAAAACTTGGTGTTTAGGAGTAGATGTGCAGTGTAACATTCTCTTGCAGATAGGGGCACTTAAAACATGGGTGCCAGGGCCAATATGGTAGCCTCCTTCTCATGATCAATGCATGAAGAGGGATAAAGCAAGGTAACTGTGCTCTTGGAATCTTCTGCTCCATTTTAAGGCTGAGCCTTCCCACTCCCTCTTAGTGAAGTGCTAGGATAGTTGTGTAGTGATTTCATTTCTTTCTCTTTTTTTTGAAAAAAAAACTATTAACTCTTTTCCTACAAGAAAAAAATGAACATTTGCATCCATAACCCTTCCTAAAACAAATTCCAGGATTGGAGGAATTTCCTGTAAGACAGGTAACATGATTTATTAACGTTTCTAAATTGAGGATCCCCTTGTTTTTTTCAAGCTTTTTGGCATCAGATCTTTTGCTGGCTCAAATGTCCAAGAAAGGTCAAGACTGTTTCCAAAGCAAACGTGGTTTGTTTTTAGATTTGTGACTTGCTTTGATTTATTTACCAACTCCAAAAGTTTCCATCAGCATAACTCTGGTAGATAGTTGAGTAGATAATGCCAAGGCAGTTGTTTTCTGTACCTCCTTATTTTTACCCCTTTCTCCTTTTTCATGATTGCTTGGGTTCTCCCCATGACTATTCATAGCACAGGACTAAACATCATTCTTCTTAGTATGTGTTTTCATGAGAGGGTTCTATGTCTTCCAGAATTAATACTACAGGTTAGAGGTAACTCGTTCTATTAAGAAATTAATGTATAATTCATTCATTTCCCCTCCGTAACCAAGTTACATTACAACATTAACTCAGCAAGAGATTTTTCACACTTTATTCAGCGTTAATGTAACTAGTTCTGATTACTCTGATTGGTGCAGTGTGAGTTTTCCTACCTAGGTTCAGTTAGTAGCATTCCCATAATGTTATATTTAAAGTAACTAAAAAATGTGTTGTTTGGTTACGTTTTATTAAATGAATAACATTATTTTGACATCACAGATAAATGAAGCAACTGTTATAATTCTTACAAGTAACTTCCCAGGCCCTGGAAGTGAAACACGGGAAATAAAAAACAACAGTTGATTTGAGGCGATGCCATTCACAAATGTTTTAATTGCTTTATTTACTGGTAGATACTAATTTGTTCTGTTACCATTATATTTGTCATCATCTAATGACCATGTTGCGTTTTAAGATAGGGTGCCTTACATTTTGAGAGCACTCTTGTCTTAGAAGAATCCGACTGATGGAAATTTCTGGTCCAAATTTAGAACAGAGCCATGTGTTTTAAAAAAGTATTGCCCACAATTCTGTTGCTTAGCATAGTAAGTTGCTCCTAAAAACCTTTTGACTCAATGTGACAATTAGTGAGTCAAGTCCTCTGTATGTTCCATTGATTCAAATGGGCTTACTGTTAGTACCTTAGTACCCTAAATGTGATTTAATAATTAATTTAATTGCATGGTGTAAAGACTTTTGCAACATGTGGTGACTCTTTGAATACTCTTTGAATAGAATACTCAGAAGTGGTTTACCATCCCTTATTGTGGGACATCACTTGGCTGTTCAACTGGATTTGGAGCCAGATATCTAAACCATTTGGAGCCAGATATCTAAACCACCAGATATCTAAACCACTGAGCTATCCAGTCACACTTAGAGTAGGCTCATTTGAATCAATAAAACTTATGGAGTAGTTGACACATAAAATCCCCATTGATTCAGTGGACCTCAAGCAACAGGAGTTTGGCCATTGTAATGGTGAAAATAATGATAGCCAAGAATCTGTTCCACAGTATGTCCTGAATTTAAAATGTGAAGAATGGCAGGCAAGAACATTGCTCATGTACTACCATCAAACTTGGATAAAACTCTGGTCAAAGAAGGTGACTTCAAGGCGAATAGACTGGCAGTTAGATGTCTAGGTAGTAGAGATGGGCACGACTCGGGAAAATGACGTTTTCGAGTTGTCGTGTGTCGGAGGCAGCCCGTGTCGGCTCGTTTCCGTTTTTCGCGAAAAACCGCAAAAATTAGTCGGTTCGTTTTTTCGTTTTTTCGTTATCGTTATACTGGTTTTGGGGAGGGGGTAGCGGGCTCCTGGAGGCACCTCTGTGGGGTGGGTGCCTCCGCCGGCCCGCTATAAAGAAAGGGACAGCAGCAGCAGGCTCCAAGAGACCCCTCAACATGGGGGTCTCCCATCCTCACCTGCTGCTGCTGCAAAATGGCATGCACAACCATATGGTTATGCATACCATTTGCAGGCAGTGAGACCTGCTCAAGTACCTGATACCCTGGTACGAGCGTGTCGCCATTTGCAGGCCAGGCAGTGCCACTGCACCTGCTCAAGTACCTGGTCCCTTGGTACGAGCGGGTCGCACCTGCCATGTCCCACAAAGAAGGGAATCGTACTTGCGTGTAGTGCAATGCAAGTAGATCTGGCTATGGGCTAAGGTGGATTAGGGTTAGGGCTAGGGTTAGGCTAATGACGGGTAAGGTTATGGTGGGCTATTGGGTTGCACCTCTGGGTGCCTCTCTGACCCACTAAGAAGACAGTCTGTGACGTATGGGTAAGGAGTCAAGGATTAGGGTTAGCGGGTTAGGGGGCTAGGGCAAGTTTTAGGGGGCTTTTTGGCACATCCCAGAAGTCTCAGTGGCCAAGTGGCCATGCGATTGGTGAGATGGCTCCAAAAATTTGCATGGTCGTCCCCTCCCACATGGCTGGCCAGGCCACTGGGCCAGCCCATCATTGCACACTGCGCAGGTGTAAATAAAATAAAATAAAATAAAATCAATGGAGGACAGAGGAGGAGAGGAGAGACATTTTGTTGCAAGAAAAAACCCACACTGCTACTGTGAAAAATATGGCAGTTCATAAATTTCCGCGTGTTTCTGTTGTGCTTGTGTGTTTTTGGACCACGATTTCAAAAACAATATTGCATTCGCCGCCCCATTTTCGATCCCCCGCCCGCACCGCATGGCATGGCGACGAGGCGACTCGAGTCCGGCTGCCCAGGACGGGGGGAGGCGGGACCCCCCCTCCAGACCAGAAACCCCCCCTCCGGTAGGTGCCCTAGTGAGTGAGTGCCCTTAGTCAAGCGGGCATTTTTCCGCCTGCTTTTTGGCCCGGGAATGGGTGGGGGGGAGGCCCGGGGGAGAGTTTAAAAAAGTTTTTTCCTGTGCCGCCCGTGCCGCTTGCTTGCGCTTTGGCAGCCGGCGGCGAGACTGGGCTTTTTGCGGCGGGCGAGTCCCACCACCACACCAGAGCATCCCAGCAGGACGGAGGAGGGGGGGAGGCCGGGCGGGGACCTCCAGAAACCACCCCTCTGGTAGGTGCCCTGAGGCACGGCAGGCATATTTCCGCCTGCTTTTTGGCCGGGAACCGGGCTTTTTAACTTTTAAAAACTTTTTTTCTGTGCCGCTTGGCATCGCGCGCGATCGCGTGATGCAAGTAACGAGCACGACAAATCAGACCAAATTGTTCGTTCGTCGGTTCGAGCTCGAAGTCTGGCGGAGTAATTCCCGTTACCGTTTCCGTAGAGTAACGGAAACGAGTAACGGAAACGGAAACGGAAATACCGCTAAGTCGTGCCCATCTCTACTAGGTAGCAATAAATAAGAGCTGGTGTCTCAGAAGACCTTTAGATGAGACAACTGCTGTTTAGCTTTGTGTGTTTTTATTGTTCTCTGAAGTGGTACTTGAATTATTTTAAAAATGGGGAAACTTAATGAAACCCATTCTCCCCTACCAGTTTCTTCCATTGTTGTAAAACTCTATTATTACCACCCTGTAATTTAGGCATAGGTGGACAATTGGAGTAAACAGAACCTTGAAGATGTCACACACCCCTCCTCAGCCAGACATAGAGCTAGAAACAGGGGTTTAATTCTGACCAAAACCCTCTTAAGTGAGGTTACAAACCAAAGTATAAGACAATTAATTAATTAATTAATTAATTTTTATACCGCCCATCTTCCCGAAGGAACTCCGGGCGGTGAACAACAAACACACAGTACAACAATCAAGAAGAGGGATAAAAAGAATTTTTTTTAAAAAAGAAAAAATTGACAAAATAGTCGACAAATCATTTGCAGGATGGTGACACAGAGTGTGGGGAAAAAAAAGAAAAAAATTAACGGTCACCAAATGCCTCCCAAAAAAACAAGGTTTTGTGTGCTTTCTTAAAGGTGGGCAGGGACAGTGCAAGGCGCAACTCACTTGGAAGATGATTCCAAAGCGAGGGGCCAGCCACAGAGAAGGCGCAGTTACGGGTTACCGATTTCCAAGCCTCCCTGGGAGTGGCCACTCGGAGTGAGAGCACCTGTGACATTCTAGTGGGCCGGGCCTCTGTTGATCTTTGGAATATATGCTCCATCAGGTATTCAGGTACCAAGCCGTGGAGGGCTTTGTAAATCAAAACCAAGACGTTTAACCTTATCCGGAGAGCAACGGGTAACCGGTGCAAGCGAGCCAGAACTGGGGTGATACGGTCATATCTGCGTGCACCCACCACCAGTTTGGCTGCTGCATTCTGCACCCGTTGAAGTCTCCTGAGAAGGGTCAAGGGCAACCCCACATAGAGAGCATTGCAGTAATCAGTCCTCAAGATCACGAGAGCCTGCACAACTGTTCTCAGAGAGGCCTCGTCCAAATTATATTCATCGTACAATTTTTTTTGTCTGAAGGGGCCTTCGTCTTATGAGGTATTACTATATTCTATAATTTTGTATAGTGAGACATTTAAGTTAAATTCCCCTGGTATCTTATCTGCATCTAAAGGTTAAAAAAAGTACTATACTATGTTTTGCTCCTAAAACCTATTCTGGTCTTGAGTGCCCAAAATCCTAGGTTTTCTTTCTTTCTTTCTTTCTTTCTTTCTTTCTTTCTTTCTTTCTTTCTTTCTTTCTTTGAAAGGAACCCAAATAGCTGAATCAATAAACCACCTACAATATACTTGTTTCTTTGGCATGAAAAAAGGTCTCCAGTTGATTAAAAACTGTTTTACAACAATTTGTAAGATGTGCAAGTTTACTGGAATAACCACAGCCATGAAGGAGTAAATAGTAATTGGAGCCTGATTCTAGGGACTATAAGAAGTGAACAAAAGGAAATTCCTCATTCAATAGATGCTGGCTGAAAAAGATCCCCCTTCCAATTGGTTGGTAAGAAAAGAAAGATAATAATGTTTGTATCGTTTTTCAGTTTGTAGACTCCAACTCTTAATTATGTGCTCATTGAGGTAAAAGTATACAACCAAAGCAGACATAGAACAAGAGGGAATCTTTTCATACTGAAACAGCTTTGATACATTGAAAAAATAGTATGCATGTTGACCAGCTGACAGCCGCCTTTGCAGTGAATTCATTATTCATGCAGACTGAAGAAACAGGTGCTGGGGACAGGATGTTCTTTCATCAACAACCAAATAATTGCCTGGAAAGAAATGCATTTATTACATAGGGTTGGGAGCTGCAGGGAGGGAATAGTAGGTTATTCTTTTAGGCTCCCAAATGAGCCTCAGCAGGCATATGGATTAGTGTTGTCACCTGATTAAAAAACCAAAGTACTAAATGAACTAAGATTTCTTTAATCAGTTGAATCTGCATTTATTTGCATATGAATAAACAATTCTGATGGGTTTTTAAAAAATTCTTTTTTTAAAAAAGCAGTCTCTTCGCCTTTAAAGAGCTTGCACTGGTGAAGGAGTTTGTACTGTAACATAACATCTGTGTTGCCTCCTGCAAGTTCACTTCCTAGCTTCTCTGTTTTTAAAAAAAAAAAAACATCAGAATTTTGAAGGGTCAAGTGGTAATAAAAAGGACATCTTCCTGATACCCCAGAGGTCTGTTGCTCCTCGCAGCAAAAACTGCTGTGCTTGATGAGCAAATCAGACATGATACAATAAAAGGCAGCTTCTTTTAATTTCATTTTGCAGCAACCCATTTTAAAAATATCCCCTGATATATAATGAATGTCTCTTGGATGAAGCCTTACATGGACAGAGTTGGTTTTTTTGGGGGGGGGGGTTGTTGTCTGTTTGTTGGTGTTTTGCTTATAATGATGTTTAGTTTTTTATTAAACATATGTGTGGTTTAAATGAGGCTATATATCTGGTTGATTGGGAGCTGAATTTATCTAACCAGTTGTCTTTTTTTTTAACTTTGCAGAACTAGTATTGATCAGTCTTGTGATTTTAGAGTTGTATCATTTGAATCATGTCTGCAAAATGGACATTTCTCTTAAAGTATGCTGTCATTTAGTTGTGTACAGTTCTGAATCAGTGATTTCCCAAAACTCCAATGATACCATTATTCTTCATAGCAACTATAATATAACACTGAATGGTATTATCCTTAATCCTCATGGCATCCTTGACTAATAAGAAAATCTATATTAATATTATTTTCCTTGGGTGGTATAAAGAGTGTTTTATTTATTTGCACAAATATATATTTTATTTTACTTCTCAGACAAATAGCTTTCCACAGTGAACTGGATTCCCTGCCCCAGGCCTCAAGGGTGTGTTTTTACAGATTGAAAAGCTGAGACATTCTGGAGACAGATATTTGGCAGCAAAGGGTGTAGATAAAAAGCAGATGAACGCATTGATGTGAAAAGGAACTAGTGATTAGTAAGTCAAGCTTGCTCTTCCCTTTTCTGGGTGTTCATTTTGCAAGCAGCCTTATCCCGCTGACTTGTGGCAGAGGATAGTGCAAGGTCCTTTGCCCAGAAGTTTCAGTCGACCAATTTTGACCAGATATAAAAGACTCCAAGTTCCAAGATAGAGACTAGAGCAGGACTGGGAATGGTGTGATATGTAGTCCACACATAACTGCCAAGGCTTTTATTGCAATGTCTAGAACTTCCTTCCGTGTCACAGAGGTGGAAGTGGAGAAGCACACCTCAAGTTGCCATAAAGATAAAGGTAAAGGTTTCCCACACACACACACACACATGCATGCTAGTTGTGTCCGACTCTAGGGGCGGTGCTTATCTCCGTTTCCAAGCCAAAGAGCCAGTGTTGTGCAGGTCCGTGGCCATGTGTGACCGGCATGGTTGAATGCATTTCTGCACACAGAACACTGTTTACCTTCCTTCTTTTTTACAGCGGTACCTATACCTATTTATCCACTTGCATTTACATGCTTTTGAACTGCTACATTGGCTGGAGCTGGGGTTAACAACGGGCACTCACTCTGCTGCGTGGCACCCAGGATTCGAACCGCCGAGCTGCTGACTTTGCAGCGGACAGTTTCAGTGCTCTAGCCCACTGAGCCACCACACCTCTTCAGGTTGCCACAAGTCTCCTATTAAATATGTGGTTATCCCGGATTTTGGGATTTGGGCCCAATTCGCATTTCAGAAACCTGTGAAAAAACAAACAAACCTTTCCACTTTTTCCAGAAGGGATACATGAGACCTGCAAGTGTGCAGGTGGAGGAGAAAATGAGATTGGCGCTGTTTCTAGACCCTCTATATTGCAGTTGGGATTTGAAAGTGAATGTTCTGCTTCGCACTTGAACCGCCCCACCCTATAAATTTAGGCCAGTTCTGATATCCCAGTGGGAGAGAAAGGCAGACAAGCTAATATGCTTAGAAATGTGTAAGAAGTCTTTAGTTCTGTCTGGCTGACCTTTTAAAAATATATATCTAAATTTAAGTCTGTAAACAGTAAAAAAGAAAAATAAACTGAAATTTGGAAGGAGTTATTAACTAGACAGAAAGGAAATAGTTTGTCTAATAAATCAAATCTTATTTTAAACAAGCCATGCTTGGCTTTGGCGAAAAGTGTCTAGGCTGTTGGATTTCGTTGCTTTTCTTCTCTGAGAAACAGCCAGAATGTCAGTTCTCTCTTTCTCTTTGATTTATGATTGTTCAGATGTTCTTGCTAGGCTGCTCTAAACTGAGAATGGAACCTTCGGGTAGTGTATTTCAGGTTAGCTCTTCTGTAATTTGGAATTAGATGAGTGTGAACATGATGTGGCTCCTAAATTCATTTTTACATGTACACTGACAGCCATCAAATTTAAAAGTAGTAGTAGTAGTAGTAGTAGTAGTAGTAGTAGTAGTAGTAGTAGTAGTAGTAGTAGTAGTAGTAGTAGTAGTAGT
>JAHTLZ010000225.1:11181122-11193829 GCA_023846285.1 Phrynocephalus versicolor
ATTATTATTATTATTATTATTATTATTATTATTATTATTATTATTATTATTATTATTATTATTATTGGATTTCTATACCATGCCATCTGGCAGCATGGCTGCTCTCAATCCAAGTTAAGCAATTTTTTAATCTGGCAGAAACTTGTAAATGTTACAGTACTGTGACTTTCAGGTGCTTTCTTCATCATGGCAATGTGGGAAAAAAAGCCTTGAAGCCTGAGAAACTTAAAATTTTGTTTCTGGGTGTTTTTTAAAAGGTGTTTTTTGTGTCAACCTCAAAACATCAATTTGTCTGTCAACGTCTGTTTTCAGGCATTTTCTTCCCAGCTTTTCTTCCTTAAAATGCATAATAATTTTTAAAGCATATGAATCAAACTCAAGAGCTATTCCTATCCCACACTCCTTACCTCTCCCAACCCATCTTTTACCCGTTAGATTAACAAAACTGAAACTGGTTCTTTTCTGGTTCAGATGTAAACTGTGGTCCATTCTCATGGGGTTGGTTACTCCTTTCCTCTCCTCTGACAGAGCTTTGAGGAACAAACTTGAACTTTCTGTTCCATTTTCTGATCATACTGGTTTAACCTTATCATCAAACCCAAAACTGTAGCAAATCCTTCCCCATTCTGGTGGGTTCGAGATGTGTCGAATTAAAACTTGCTTTGTTCCAGGCTACCTGGAGAAGGGCACCGTTTCAGTTCAACAAGGTGCATGTGTGGAATTGAGGTTGAAGTAGTGGGTCATTAATTGTAATCTGAAGTTGCTTTATCTCCTTAAACTGGAACAGGCAAAATGCAGCCTGCAAAGTGGTCCAGTGGGTCTAAAATACTCTGAAATTGGAAGGTGGTCCCAGAAGGATGAATCATTCTATCCAGAATCATTCTGTGGGTTTGCCATGGGGTGGGAGGAATTAGTGGCTATAGCAGGGCACTTCTCAGAGAGCTGAGGCAGGAGATGAAATGCCTACTGGGGCATCAGAAATTGTTCACTCCTGCCCTAAACCATACTGAAGACAATTCTCTAGGTTCATGGAAAATCACTTGGGAAAGAGAAGCCTGCCATTCGCATGCCTGAGATCAGCAATTTTCCACTGAATATTTTTAAACAGTTTTCCCCTGCAGCCACTTTGGAGCTCAATAAGGAAGCACCACTGTAATTTCCACGCTGCTAGCTGCCTGGGATCACTGTTTTCAAGCACATAACATTGCAATTCTAAATGTTTTTTCCCCGGGGACAGCCCCTTTGAAGTTGAATAACTCAGCCCTCTGAACCCCAAATCTCTCCAAATTTGGAGGGCTTAAAGGGGGGAGTCCAAGGAAACCAAATTTGGTGCCTCCAGGACCCTGGGGAGCTGTTTTACAAAGAAACAAATCAGTTTGTTTTAAACTAAAAAAAAAACTGCTGGTTAGTTTTGTTACTAACAAAACGCTGCTTCCCCGGTTCGTTTTGTTGCATTATGTAATGAACCGACAAATCAGCATTTTGTTTCCCATTTGGTGTCCATCCCTATTCCACAGTTGCACAAGTAGACCCACACATAAAACTGGATTTTTGCACTTTTGTGGGTGAGACCCTCTTGACCGGCAAGATCAAAATTGCCTGTGCTTCAGTCGACTTCAGTATATCAAGTACATCAGAGCTGTTTCAAAAATAATAACCTACAATCAAAATTTGTTTTGCTGCTTCTTAAGAAAAAACAGCTCTTTCATCAACTTTAGTTGTCAGCATTAAAGTTGCTTCTGTCAGTGCATTGTATTGTTCAAGTGACTTGGCTGATCTTGAGCTTTTTGCTCTGTTGGAATTCTTTTGCCTTGTGCGCCTGCTTTCCAGTTCTGTGGTCTAGAATAGATTATTAATTTGTATGCCAGGGACACAGAGGAACTTTGCTTTTGTAATACCTCGAGGGCTAAGGGAGATTGGATGATAACCTTCTGGTTTATTATTAGTACTGTATATTGATGTATATTTCCGCAAGTGGACTCAAAGCAAGATAAGATAAAATGGCATGTTTTGTGCCTAGAGCAGGAGAAGATATAAAATAATGGTTTGGTTTCCATTGGTTACAATATTAAGGATATTAAGTTCTTGGACTATCACTCTTAGAAACCCTAGCCAGCAGAATAGAACAGAGTTTTGTGGGAGTTATAGTCCAAGAATATCTGCAGCCCAAAGCTTGGGAACCACTGGTAGAAAGAATGGGAAACTGAAAAATCTGAAGCTATTTAGATATAAAATATGAATTCATTATAGTATGATCTCTCTCGGTACAGCTTTAATACTCGGGTGGATTAATGTGATAAAAGAAGTTGAAGATTTAAGTGGTGATTACTAGAGTGAGCACATCCATTCCCTCATACTGTACTAGTATGCCATTTTCCTCTTGCATCACTTAGAATTTTACTTTATTATTGCTTTCATTTTTGAAGGCCCGGTGCCTCTCAAGGGTTTGCTTTATTCAGTGTCTCAAAATAGGTTTTGCTGCACCTATGTGAATTGCAATAAATGTTGATTAGTTCCGAGTGACAAGATTCTAGATGTGTTTCCTTGTCTCGTTCTGCTCCCTGTGTGTGCTGTTATTTGCATTTCATAGTTCAGCATCTTTCTCAAGAATACCTATCCAGCTATTTTATAGTTTTTTAAAAAAACAGTTTAAGACTTCCAAAGAGGTATCTTTATTGGTATGCTGTAAAAAACCAAATGAAAGTACAGTAGAGTAAAGGAGAGGTAGTTTCCTGATAGCAAGGGGCTACATTTGGATCACTTCAATTCACCACCTTTGCCAACAGTCACTGCTAAAATCCAGCACCCACCACCAGCATCCTCCTAACTGTTGCAGTTGCCACCAACATTTGGTGCCAACATAGAAACTCTCTATATGGTTGTTCCCATTCTTGGGTAACCCAGGTGTTCTTAGACTACACCTCCCAGAAACTCTGGCCAGCACAGTTGGTAGTATAAGCTTCAGGGAGCTTCTGTCCAAGAACTCTGGGTTGTCCAAGGTTGGGAACCACTGGAGAATGGTAGAGCTCTTCTCGGCCAGAAGGGAAAGAGGAAGTGTGCTGTTTTGTTTTGTTTTATGATGGTGGTGGTGCATTTTAGCAGTGTGTTTCTGGTGGTAGCATTAGTGCTGTCCATTCTGATGGTGGCCAATGGGTCAGAACAACAGGTGTTGCACCTCATGCCCAACCCTTCCTTAAATACTAACACATGTACTATGGCACAGGTTTTTATAAACTGAATATCTTAGGGGTTTTCCTTAATTAGCAGTATTTACATATACTGGATTAATGTGAAGAAGAATGGAAATGTTAGAAATGGAGTGAAATAAAAGAGGGTGGTTATAGAAAAATATGTCTTGAGTCTTTTTCATTATACTGGAACAGACTAACAAGGACCTGCAAACTACTTTAACTCTCTCTCTCTCTCTCTCTCTCTCTCTCTCTCTCTCTCTCTCTCTCCTGTCTTTCAGATGAAAGGATCTGCTCACCACCATTTATGGAACTCACAAGTGTGTGTGGCGAAGACACCTTGCAGCAAATAGAAAAAAATGGAATTGCATTCCCATTCAGTAAGTTAGCAGATCTTACATTCCATCTAAAACGGAACTCTCAAGAGCCTTTTTCCTGTAATCTTCCATTACACGAGAACTTTATTTGGGGGGTGGGGAAACCTCCATCAAATGTTGAACAAAGTAAACTTAGAGTTTAGAAGCATTTCTAGTTTAATTTAGGAGTGTGTTGCAACAGCTGAAAATTTACTAAGGTTGGCCATAAGAACTCATGGTTGGAGAGAAAGAGTTGCATTCAATATAACATATGCCATTGCTCATTCACTGAGCCTGTTTCAGGTGCATTGATAGTGAAGAATCCAGAAAAACAAGGGAGTTCATCTGGGAAACTGGGAAAAATTAAGCAGGAAACCACAGATGTAATAAATACTTGAGCAGAATGACTCTAGTTTCAGTTTTGTCTCTCCCAAACAAGAATAAAGATCACCAGAGTGAGCCAAGCAGCCACCCCCAAGGCCTCTTATAGGGTGCTCTCTTGAACAACATCTTGAATGTTGTACATGCTGGCAGTATCGACAAGAATTGGCAGTCTCCAATTATTTAGACTCTCTTACATGCCAATTTTCTTATTACATAGATGCTGGCATTTTGCTTGAGTAAAAGCATACCTTTATGTATTTTATATTTCACTGCAAAAAATACTTGATTATAGAGGTATTTTTTTAAAAAAAAACTGTTCCCCAAAACTTATCATTGTTTCATTTTGGAAAAGAAATGTTAATTTGTCTTTGGGAAACAAGAAGCAAGGGAGAACCACTGAGTTTTTCCTCCATTCCCCACACCAGATTCCCCCCCTTCCCAAGACTTTCACATCTCTAGTTCAAGTACTATTCAAGTATTCAAGCTGTGAACCTTGGACTGTTAGGCATACATTATTTTAAAAGGACAGATGAGTAGAGTGGTGTCCGCCTGGTGCTGAAAATACAATATAGGTGGTGTCAAACAAAATGTTCTCAATGTAATATGGTCAAAACATCGTATCCTAGGTAATAATCTTGTAGCCCTATTTAGACCTACTCCAGTTTTGAAATTGTTTTTTCAAAAAGTTAGCTCCAAGTACAGTTCATTGTGATAGTCTAAACGGGAAGTTCCTGCAACATAAGCAAATGTAGCCGTGTTATCTGCATGGAAGTAAGACGTATCAGGTGAGTTGTCAAAAGGACCTTCAAATCACAAAGGTCACTAAGGGCCACTGTGCCTCATATGACATGGCTAGATCAATGAGCATTCCCCTGGACTGGAAAACCAATGGGACATGTTTGACTATGGTGTCTTAGTGAATGTGGGTGTATGAATGGGGTGATTGACATTCTGCATTTGAAACTGGTACAGTCATCCCCTGCTATTTTGCAGTTCATATACTGCGGTCCCAGTATATTGTGGGACTGTAGTATATGAAACACAAGGTTCCCTGGGGCAAGCTGCTTGGGCCCGTTTGAGGCCTCTTGCACTTACCCCAGGCCAGACCAGTGAACGAGAAGCCACTTCTAAAAACTCGAAAGTAACTTCCGGATCACTGGAAACCACTTCTGACAGGTCCGGGAAGCCCGTTGGAGGCCTGTTTGCAGCAGCACCAGGCCTCAGGTAAGTGTAGGTGGCCCCAGAGAGCACCCCCAGTCCCATCCCAACCCAGCATCCGCATATTGTGGATTTTCCATTATCGCAGGTTGGTCGGGTCCCTAACCGACCGCAGTAGGTGGGGGATTACTGTAATTGGGAACACCAGTGAGATGTTTTGCATATCTTTCTTGGCTGTGTTCTGTTTACTCACAATTTCCATTTCTTTTTTCTTTACATAGTTTGCAAAACAAGAGTGGCCCATGGGACCAATTCCCATGAGGTAAGCACAAAACTCCATGTAATATCTAATTTTTAAAAAAGTTTCAGCCGATAGTTGGGGGGCGCGGTAGGCAAAACTGACAGCAAGGTGAAGTACGGTAGCTTTTCTCATGCTGTTTCTTATATTTAATTAGAAGTCACCGCTGATGACGTTGTAACTCATAATGCCACTCCCAAGCTTTCTGAAAGAGAATGCATTTTGGGGGATTCTCAGACTGGGGTTTGCAGGTTGCCTTTACATGTAGGTTATTATGAGAATTGCAGATCAACCACATCTAGAGGAACACACATTGCTGCCTCTTTTCTCCCATTCTAAAGAAGTACCATTTGATGGCTGGAATTCTAGCCTTATAACTCAAAAAACACCTAAACATATGCAGCAGCCATGATTGTTGTTCATCCAGTGGTGGTAGATTGGTGTTTTGCCCCAAGAGTGTGAGTTGTAAAGAGTCATAGAATAATAGAGTTGGAAGAGACCTCAAGGGCCATCCAGTCCAACCCCCTGCCATGCAGGAACCCCCATCACAGTATTTCCGACAGATGGCCATCCAGCCTCTGCTTAAAAACCTCCAAAGAAGGAGACACCACCACCCTCCGTGGCAGCATATTCGAGTGGGTGGTGTATATCCATACACATGCATCTGATTGGGCCAGAGTTAAGCAATGGTGATGATGTGTCATTCACGGCACTGCAATGTAAATGGAACAGCTCTGTTTCCCAGGTAGTCTAATTCTCTTAATTGTAAGCAGAATGTTACCTGTAAGTGTTTTTTAACTTTTTTTTCAGATGGCTATTATATTTAACCAGGAAGGACTGAAAGCCATCCAGCCCCCATGCGTGATACAGAGCTTTATCAATCACAATGCCGTCTTATACAAAGTCTTTGTAGTTGGAGAGTCATACACTGTGGTGAAAAGACCATCTGTAAAAAACTTTTCAGCAGGCATTTCAGGTAAGCTTAAGGGGTGTGAGTGAAAAAGAAAGTAATCTCACTGGCCCCTTTCTTCAGCCAGACAGAGAAAAATGGTTTTAAACCAGCCACCCACACTAGGAGGATGAACTGTGCAATGAAGCTACTGTATGCTCCCAGCTACTCTTGAAGCTCCATAGCAATTTTAGGGAGTTAGAGAACTAGAAATCTGTTGCTGGGAGGTGAACTTCTTAGACTCGATTATATAACCAATTTGTTTTCCTTATTGTTCTTGGTTTATGGTGGGTGTCATAGATGAGAAAAGGCATTTGACTAAAACCTTTTGATGAGTTCATTTATTTAATTCCAGGTAAGAAATTCTTGTATGTTATCAGAATACTTCCTTTTTTACTTTTTATTTGGCTTAATACATCTGTTAGAGTTTGTTGAACAAGCTACACTGCTGCTGTGTGAGGTGTTTTCTTTCAATCCATTGGTAAAAGCTATAGTGAGGAAACAGCAGGATTAGTTTTGTAAATGGTACTTGGTTGTGACAGAATCTAAAAACAAATGCAAGCCAGAAGACTCTCTGCAAGACTTGAGAAGAATAAAGCATCTCTGCAGGCATTATACCTTGTATGCCAGTTTGTGCAACTCAGTATGCAATATACAATGTCAATAGATATTTCTTCACATAAGGCAACTCATCTCCAGCATGGCAAGATTTCAGCCATTACGCTGGGTGCTAGCAGGAACAACTTTAAAATACAACTAAAAGAAATAAAGAAAAGGGCTTTTAATGGAAATTGCTCCTAATAGCTTTAGACCTGCAGTATCACAGCCACTATGCCTCTTGGTATTTTGTCGTTGTGGAATACAAGCAGGAGGGTGCTATTTTATTCATCTCCCACTTGGAGACTTCCCACAGGTGTCTAGTTGGCCACAGTGAGAACAAGTTACTCTTTGATCTGATTCAGCATGGGTCTTCTTGTGTTCTTAAAGTACTTGGTGATTTCCCAGTCAGGAACTGAACATCTCTCCAGTGGTGCCTGTCTGACTGTGTAGTACAGTCTCTTCCTCCTAATTCAATAATTGTGTAAACCTGTGGAGTCTACTAACCGAGAATAGAAGTTGAAATTGCATGATCTCCTGTCGGCAGGAGTGGGAAGTGATATATTGTTTCTCTTTATAAATGCCAATTCAACATGTCTACTTTTTAACTTGTTTCTGTGCACTTGTTTTAATTGGTTCAGATCATAGTCTGATCTGTGTTTGAAATGTTATCTGTGTTAGCCCACAATACGAGGGCAATGTTGGCTGACAAGTCTAGAGCAGATGTATGTTCCAGTAATACCTTGGTTTACTAGCATAATTTGTTCCGGAAACATGCTTGTAAACCAAAGCACGTGTATATCAAAGCAACTTTCCCCATAAGAAATAATGGAAACTCAGGTGATTTGTTCTGGGGCCCCACAGACCTCATACTGTACACACAAAATGCCAAAGCTCACAAAAGAAGTTGGCTAGAAGTCCACATCCACACCGTGGTTTAGGTACCTGGCGGCGGAATCTGCTGCACTTGGGACTAGCAACTGAATTTTACTCTGTTTTTTTAATGTGGCAATAATAAAATGCAATTTGCAGCCATATACACGCCTGACTAGCTGCCCCATGACTTAGTGGTATGAAAAACAAGTATGAAATGGCATGAAAAATAAGAAAGGAAGATGAAAACAAATCAAAAATAAATTTAAAGAAAAATAGAACCCTAAACTGCACTCCATTTTTAAGAATGTTCCTGGCTGGTGGAAGGGAGGCCTGCATTTCTCTCTGCTCCCCCTGCTTTCGAGTCTTCCCCGAGATGGAACACTCCAGACAATCACCCACAATCCAGCAAAGAGAGAGAGAGAGAGAGAGAGAGAGAGAGTTGGCTCACTTGTGATCATGTGACCAGCTCCAGTGCTCGTATTGCAAGACGTTTGTTGATCAAGGCAAAATTGATCAGAAACAGTTGCTTGTCATGCAAATCACTCATAAACCAAGGCGCTCATAAACCAAGGTACTACTGTACATTTGTAAAAATTTATCATATCTGGTATTCTGCTTTGGTTAACTTCCTAAATGGAGAAGACCTAAACAAGATCATGGTCATTTTTGTAAAGAACTTAAAAAATTGTATAATAAAACTCACTTTTGGTCTGGTCCTGGGACCATGATATAGATGTTTGGGAATGACCTGTGGGAAGTTGTTGCCAAAAACTCTCTCCTCCCCTCTCCTCTGTAGAAAGGCATTAGAGTTGAACGCTTTACAGAATAAGCCATATAGATTTGGAGGACTGTACTAGGAACAAACCAAAAGAACTGTTAATAAAACAAACCAACACATTTCCAGAACACATGCCCTCATGTACCACCACTAGCCCCACCCAAAATATGTCAGACACTGGTATAGCTCTCTTTTCTTCTTGCTGTTGTACCATGTCATTTTATATAAACTACTTTTTTGACAGTGTTCCCTTCTGCCAAAAAGCAAATATTTTAAAGACCACTCCCTTTTGCAGCAAGTCTTCCTCCTTCCTGTCCATTATGTGGTGGTGGGATATTGCATTACTACTTCAGAACTGAAACATAGGCGATGACGTCAAATCCAAGAGTTGAAAAGACCAATATAGTTGGTGGGTTACACTGCACCCTAGTGTCAGTTTAAATTCTTTGGTTGTCCAGGTTGGTAGTCTGAATGTTAAAAAGAGAATTCCACATTGCCTAGATAATAGCCTGTATATTCCCATCTCCAGGATTCTGGTTGTAATATTTATATTTTTATTAACTTTTCAACCTGCAGATAGAGAATCAATATTTTTCAACAGCCACAATGTATCAAAGCCAGAATCTTCTTCCAACCTAACAGCAGTAAGTATTATAGTCCTCTTTTGGAAAGCAATGGGTTTCTGTTGACTAACTGAAGCAGATATAAGAGGCACGTTTTGTATTAATCTCCCAATGCTTACTCCTTTCTCATTTATTAGTGTTGCAAGGTACCAGTCATTATGTTAAACAGAGAACATTTCAGCTTTCTGACTGTGTGTGAGACAGCACCAGTGTAAATATGTCCTGTTGAACATGAGACCAGTCCTAGGCATCTTGTAGTCAAATAACTGTTTATTACACCTGCCAGCGTAAGGGTATCAGCGTGGCATTCAGCAGTGAATTGCTGAAGGTTAAGAATTCGTTTCCTATTGCACATCACGTCACATGACAGGACTTGACTTGCAGTAGTTCATTGCTGAAAATTATGTCCTTGACCATAACAAAGATGATTTTGGCCAGAAAGTTTGGTGTTTCACCTTCGTTCTTTTATTTTTGTTATCTGTGGTAATGTTCAAAGAATATATATTTTGCTTGTCTTCACAAGGCAAGTTAGGTTTTTTTTTTTTTTAACTGAAATGCTTCACTAAGCTATACTGCTAATTTAGGTACTTAGAGATAAATTAGAATTCTGAAAAAATGGACTAAAGAATGGATAACTAAAGTAGGTGACTAGGTCTGAAGAAATTATAGATAGAAGTAAGACAGAGAATAAAGAACTTAGAAAAAGTATAGTGAGATATATAAATTATTAATACGGGAGGAATATAAAGAAAATAAGTTAAAAGAGATATGGCAAAAGATATTAAGAAAGAAATAAAAGAGAAAGAATGGGAAAATGTGGAATAAAAGAATAGTGAAAAATATGTCAGTGTGAGTAAAAGAAAACTGTTATAAAGTATGTTGGAGAGGGTATATAACACTTGTGAAGTTAAATAGAATAAATAAATAAATATCTCCAATATGCTGGAGGTGTAAAAAAGAAAAAGGGCCATATGTGCACATGTGGTGGCTTTGTGAGATAAGAAAAAAAGGAATGGACATTGGTTTTTAAAGAAATACAAGAAATATTAGGGGAAAGGATTCCAATGACCCCACCAATGGAATTGTTAAATATGGTTGTGAATATACAATTGAAGAAAGAGGAGGTGGAGTTGATAACTATAATGATAATGACGGCAAGGCTGATTTTTGCAAAGCATTGGAAATCTAACAACCAAATAATATTGGAGGGGTGAGGGACTTATGGAATATGGCTTTTAATGATAAACTGACTTATGAAATTAAAATTAGGAAAGGATTGAGAAAGTCTAATGATTTTAATGGAATATGGGATAAACTGTTAGCATATGTATTTCAAAAAGGTAAAGAGTATACACCCGGTGAAGATTCAATGTATTTTTGGAGGGAAATGGGTTGGTCAATATCTTAAGAGTTGCAAGCTTGGATAAGTCCTGAGTGGGAGGTGGGGTTGCTCCTGTTTTGTTTGGTAAAGTTTTGATTAATGTTTTTCCCCCTCTCTTTTTATATTGTAGTTTTATAATTAAACTTATTTTAAAAAAAAGAAATAAATTAGAATTCTGGCTGCTAGCTTTCCTTTTTTTCTGTAGACCTGCTGAATGAGAACATCCAAGTTTCATTAGCCTTGGTGAAAGAAGTCTGATCCAATACAACATCTGTAATTCACAGGCTGTATCTTGCATGATACGTATCCATCATAGAGGTGGTATAAGTCTTTTTCCGTTTTTAACTAAACCTGTCCTCTTTTTCTTTCTCCTCCCCAACCTCCTCCATTGAAGCTTGATAAAATAGAAGGAGTATTCGAGAGGCCAAATGACGATGTCATCAGGGCAATCTCAAAGACGCTTCGGCAGGCATTGGGAGTTTCTCTCTTTGGGATCGACATCATCATTAACAACCAGACTGGTCAGCATGCTGTCATTGATATCAATGCATTCCCAGGTAAAAGGAAGCTGTCCTATAGAATAAATCTGTTGCATGCCTAAAACAGAATCCTTTTAAGTTCTCTTCAGACATCGTATCTGTGAGGTCAAGGAACATGCAGCGAGGGGAACAATGCCAAGCTCCCTAGCCTTGTTGGCAGGATGATAATACCTGCTGGTTCTATACCTGACTGCCACAGGTTCTGCAAGGAGGTCTGAGTGGAGAATCTACATGCATGGGACTTTCTCTGCATTCATGTGTGTCCCCCAATTCTATTGAGGAGCCTCCTTGTGTCTGCATAACATCCCCCTTTTAGACTTCCTCTGATTGCCATGTTTATAAACAAAGGTCCACCAGGACTGTTGTATAAACAGAAGAAAGAATGTGGCTCCTTTTCCCACTCGAGTCCTGTGCACACAAAATGTGTGGGCTCCAGAGAATGAAAGACTGGTGGGGAGAGCTGGGAAGGGTGGGTGGTGGTCTTCCTTTTCACAAAAAAATCAGGAAAGGTCCACATGGTGTTTTTTTTTTTTATTTCTCTAAGGCTATCACCTGTTCCTGTATTTGCATTCATCTTCCTTTTGTTTTTGATTGATTTTTAAACCGTCAGTTAGCTGTGTGTTTTAATAGGATAATCTGTTTAATACTATTTTAAGCCTATGATTTGTCATGTTCTTTTTTTAAAAAAAGTATTATAGGACACCTTGCACAGAATGGCACCATACATTCATTCATTAAAATTATGGCAATAATTTACATCTGTTACTAGGGCTGTGCACTCACACTGAGCTTTGGAGTTTAGAATTATAGTCCTTCGGATTAAGAATTTGAACTTTTCAAAATTTGGAATTTCTGGATATCCAGAACTTTGTAACAATCAATATAAATACTAGATAATCATTGGTATTTTATTTTTTGATATTTTAACATTTTAATTGTTTTAACTGCTTTTGACTGTGAGCCACCCAGAGACCTTCGGGTAGTGGATGGCATATAAGCTCGCTCTATCTATCTATCTATCTATCTATCTATCTATCTATCTATCTATCTATCTATCTATCTATCTATCTATCTATCTATCTATCTATCTATCTATCAATAAATAAATAAATAAATAAATAAATAAATAAATAAATAAATAAATAAATAAATAAATAAATAATGTCCCCTTCCCCTTGGGGTAGCATTTTGAAGCATGAAAGACGCAGGAGAGGTCATTCGACTGAAGCATGTCTCAGCTAGTACCATAAGCAGTGTGCACCATTCTCTCTTACTTGAAGAGCACTTCAGGGAAGCCCATCAATAATAGATTGACCTTAACAGAAGTAAGTTCTCTCTAGATCTGGGTTCAATGCCTGAGCAGTATGGCTTGGCAATATCTCCTGCCAGAAAGAACACTCAACAAACATGCTATTTGGTGGGCAAGGCAGCAGTCCCACTGCCACCTTGGAACATGTCTGAGGTTCAATCCTATCTGTCCACCCCTTAGCATCCCATAGTGCCAGTGCTGAACGAGGCAGCTGAGTGACAGATTGTGTGTGTGTGTGTGTGTGTGTGTGTGTGTGTGTGTGTGTGTGTGT
>JAHTLZ010000225.1:11193839-11222170 GCA_023846285.1 Phrynocephalus versicolor
GTGTGTGTGTGTGTGTGTGTGTGTGTGTGTGTGTGTGTGTGTGTGTGATAACAGCAGTTTGGAACTTTCCTTTTTGCTCTCCCTCTTCCACTCCTCTCAGTAGAACCTGCTGTGGTGGGTCCAGCCAGCCTACAACTTTCCCTAAATGTCTCGTTCTTCTATCACACCTACATTTCCTACTGCCTGCCGATTATCCATAGAAGAACAGAAACTGAATCTGCTGGAGCAGAACTCAGACTCTTCTAATGAAAATTGCACACATACACAGAAAGGCATAAAACCTATTAACTTATTATATTTGTCTGTATAAAGCTAAATCTTATTTTCCTGCCTGATATATCTCAAAGTGGCCTAAGCCTAATATAATATTTCTCTGCTCATTTATAACATATGAATCTTCTAATCCTAAATCTTATTCCTAAATATATTAAGTCAACAATATATCAATAAATGTAGAGAATCATATGTTGGGGGTTCAAGAGAAGACATAGAGAAAACAGCTACAGAGTCTCGCAGCGCAGTGGTTAAATGCCTGTGTGTATGTTGCGTTGTTACAGTCATGACTGACTCTTTGTGACTCCATGTCCATGGAGTTTTCTTGGCAGGAATACTGGAGTAGCTTGCCAGTTCCTACTGCAGGTAAAACTATGCTTATGACCTGGGGTCCAATTCCAGGTAGCAGGCTCATGGATGACTTTGGCGGTTACTTCATGTCCCATTCATCCCTCCTTGCTGTCACGCTTGGGACCGGTACAAAAAAAACTTACTTCACATCCATAGTGTGACAGCAAAAAGTTGTCTCGGACACGTCCCCAGAACCTGGAACAGAGCGTGACAAGCTGTACCTGCCCCTTGGCTCGGGAATTCTCTTGTCACAGTTAGTTCCCGGTTCCTGTTCCGAGACAAGGGACCATGTGGTAACAACTGTCATGTAACAACCAGTGTCCACCTAGTGGTCAGCGGTTGAAGCGGCATTCAACTTTAGTTTCCCTATGGGAAACACCATGCCGTACAAATTTTTATTAAAGAAAGTACTGAAAATTCTGTAGCATTGACGTGTAAATCCTGGAGGACAAATGGTCTCTTAATGGACATCAGATTGAACAAGTTCAGCAGTACAAGTACCTAGGCATAACATTCCAGTCGTCCGGTGCTTGGTCTGCACACATCAAGTATGTAGCAACAAGAGCACAAGTGAATGCTAAAGTCATAACAAAGTTTCACAACACGACTGGAGGAAAACATGTTCCTTCTACTTTACAAGTTTTTAGGGCAAAAATCATCACCCAAATGCTCTACGGTTCACAGGTGTTTGGTTATGCTAACCTGAAACCCCTGGAGATCATTCAAACCAGTTTTGTAAGAGCTATCTTGGGGGTTCCCTTATGTGTGCCCAATTTTTTGCTCCGCCTAGAGGCTGGACTTATTCCTATTGCAGCATTAACTAACTTTTTGATGGTCAAACACTGGCTCAAACTTACCTTCCTTTCGGATGGCCTAACCCCTCTGATCTTGTTAGATAAATTCCAATCACAATGGAAAATACTAATAATAAAAGTGATAAATAATATAGGATATTCCCCCTGTGCCCTCCAAGCAATGGGTTATTGTAAAGCCATTAACGAGGTGAAGATACGAATTAGAGACATAGCTTTACAGAATCATATTGCTCTGGTTCAGAAACTCGATTTCCTAAAGAAATCTGCATTCACTGTGTCTCCTTATCTAGACAGGATTGTATCCTCCTCCTCCAGGAGAGCTTTTACCTTGGCGCGGTTTAATGTCCTTCCCTCCAAGTTTTTGGAGGGGAGATATCAAGGTTTACCACTAACAGACTGTAATTGTCCATGTACTAATGATCAGCCGGAAACTGTAGAACATATTCTCTTATTCTGTACTTATTATCAAGACCTACGTAGAGAACTTATTTCCCCTATTATAGGTAAATTCCCTGGGAGGTCAATAGATTTTTACTTGCGTCTGCTCCTTTCTGATAAATGTTACCAAGTAACCAAACAGGTTGCCAAATTCTGTGCAGTAGCACTAAGGGTTCGAAATCAAATTATAAATGGAGATAAAGAAATATAATACCCATGTCTTAATGGCTGCTAAATTTTAACCCGTACTTTTATCTACCAATTTTATTTAACAATTTTATGTATTAATTAAAATTTTAACCCGTACTTTTTATCTACCAATTTTATCTACCAATTTTATGTACTAATTGAAATACTATCATGGAATACACATTGACGCTATGTATTTTGTTGCTATATCTGCCTATTTTGGCCATTGGCCGTAAATAAATAAATAAATAAATCTGTAGCATTGACGTGTAAATCCTGGAAGACCAGTAAATCAAAATATCAAAAAAGTTTTATTTACAATATTTTAAAAAGGGTTAAGAAAGCAAGAGAAATTCAGAATTTGTCATGGAACAAGAGCATGAATTAACAGTTGTCACGAGACAAGTTGTCATGCCTGTGAGTAAACGGAAACAGGGACTGAACAGGGGAAAAAACCATGTGACCGCAAACAATGCTGTCACGGTACAAATGTAATCGCGGAACAAGGTAGGACGTGAAGTAACTGGCTTAGCCTTCCATCCTTTCAAGGTCAGTAAAATGAGTACCCAGCTTGCGGGGGGGGGCAATGTGTTGCCTGCATACTGTAATTAGAAACTACTTGAAGTTGTATGGGGCAGTATATAAGCGGAGCACTTTGCTTTTTGCTTTGCAAGCTTGCACCATCGTATATATCCTAACAGCAAAAGCAAGTGTTCTGCTTCTATACTGCCCCATAACATTTAAAACACTCTCTGGGTGGTTTAGAGTTTATTTATACAGGCTGCACATCGGCCCCCACCCCCAGCAAGCTGGATACTTATTTTACCAACCTCAGAAGGATAGAAGGCTGAATCGACCATGAGCCAGCTCCCTGGGATTGAACGACAGGTTGTTAGCAGTATAGCAGTTTAACCCCTGCGCCATGAGGCTGTAACAGCAAATTCTCAGAGGATTTATAAGCAACTATGCTTATCTTTCAATTGGAAAGAACCAATGTGAAAAAATGCCTTCTAGTGTCGGTGCCTGCTTCTAGATTTCATTGGTTTTAGCTGGACATCATTTACAGGTTTTGCTCTCGCCCCATCCCCCATCTTTTGGGAAACCCATGGCAACCACCGTCAGGAGACACTGAGTGTTCTGCTGCCCACTACCTGGTGTCAGAGTATCTTTAAGTTTCATTTCCCAAGAACTCACTTCAGGTTTCCTGGGAAATATGTTTTACTTTTACTTCTTGCTCAAGCAAGCAGAAAACTAGCCTTTTGCTTTCTAATTGGCAAGAGTAAACGGGACTGAATTTTAGGATATGGTGTTATAGATATTCAGAACGATCAAATCCAAACTTGAATATATTTGGAACTATCCGAATATGGCATTATTCAATTAATTCTGGATATTTTTGCATCCAAATGCACATCCCAATTTATTACATACAGTGGTATCTTGTATAAAGGAATTAATTTGTTCCAAATGAAATTCTGTTAAGCAAATTTTCCTTTATACAAATTTCCCATAGGGAGGCTTTGAAAATGGAGTAATCCCTAATCGTGACCATTTTATGTTGTACAGATTTGCCCCATAGGCGATTCTGTTAAGCAAATTTCCCCTATCTCCAGAATTTTTTATATTGTACAGGTTTTATGTTATACAAACCGTTTGTTATATGAGGGTCCACTGTATTTTAGTTATTTCCTATGCTAAACTATTACATTTGGTGAATGTATTCTGGAAGGTGTGATCTAAAACATAATTTTGCCTATCTCTGGTTATGGTTGCCTGTTTTTTTCAAAAAGTGAGGGAATGCTAAAGCTGAAGTCTACAGGAACATCAGCATTTGAACTGGTCTTCATATTGAGTGAAGTGCACTCAGACCGATAACACATCTCTGTGGGCCTTTCCCTGTTTTTTTGTTTGAGCTTTCAAGGGCCAAAATAGAAGGCCAGTGTTTTACGCCCAAGCTACGTCCCTCACTTCACCATAAATTTTCACTTGCTTTAAGTTGATTTGCCAATTACAAGGTATATATATGTTGATCAAGACATTCTAGTTGCTGTGGAAAACCCTGGTGTTGTGTTGACATTTCCTGTAGCAAACATGTAATGTGTGAACCTCTCACCTGATGGTACGTTCTCCTTTTATATCAGCATACATGTCTGGAATAGGTGCCCTCATCAAGTTTCCCAGATACATTTTCACTCGTGTGGAATGTCCATGCAGTTGTTTCAGTATAGGAAGGAGTATTGTTACACTAATATTTCTTATAGAAGACATAACATGAGGAGCTATTTGGGGTAGGGGGTTGAGGAGGGGAACGTGAGACACCCTGAATGGCAGTAAATTAAAACATGGATTTTTACTGAGAAACCAAGTCTCTGAATTAAAACATTCAGAGAACTAAACAAAAAATCAGTTTCAGGATATGTCTCCTGTGTTTACATTCATATTTCTTGCTGTGGTGCCAATAGGTTTCCTTGCTTTATCCTATGTTTATTTTATTGTCATAAAGATTTATCATTTCTTGGAGAAAGAATCTTTCTTTAAAGGAAAGAAAGCACAGTGGATTCCCTTATTTTAGTGCACTATAGTGTCATATTTGGAGTAGAAAGCATTTTTATTTTCATCCTTCCACTGTAATATAGTCAGATGTTGCTCTTAATATAGCTACTTTATTGCTTAATCCCATGCCAATCATGTGGTAAGACTAGAAAGATAGGGAGTGACATGATAATATAAGAATCCACTCCCACTGGATATTTTACTCATCATTACGTCATTTTACGGTGATTCCATTCCTTGTCCTGGATTTTTGGCTGCATACCTCCTCCTGTATTCCCATGGGCCTTTTCTTCACCCCTTCGGCAACAAATTCTTCAGCAAGTCATGAAACCAAAAGGTAACTTAAGTAAGGGTTGTTACGGCCGGTGTGTTATTTTATTGTTGTGTGAAAACAAAGAATTGTTATTTGTTATTTTGACCACAAACCATTATTTATTATGCCGAAAACAAACCTGATAGTGAATACCAAAGAGGTATTTTTCATGAGGTACAGTATATACAAAACATGACTGTTAACATATCCAGAGGTCAGGTGCCTGCAAAAAAAGAGTCTCCTCTTAAATTGTATTGCAAACAGAAAAAGAAACGGCGGGAGATGTTTTAGGAGATGTAGTCTAACGTAAAGATGGCTGTGCTTCATTATTTCCCGCCTTTCCCCTCCTTTCCCTTCTTCTTTCCTCAGGTTATGAGGGTGTTTCAGAATTCTTCACAGATCTTCTCAACCACATCGCTACCGTCCTGCAGGGCCAAGCTCCAGAAGGGTCCCAGCTCCATCGCAGTAGTAAGCACCTGGCGGAGCAGACCAGCAGCCTTGTGGGAGAGCGGACATGCTGCCCTGCTGCGCCCTGCCGGAGCTCGGTGAACAAAGACTCCTGGATCGTCGATGACGAGACCAACACCGTGAAGCTTCAGCACCCGAGACTAGGCTGCAATTCTTCCGTGTCTCCCAGCTTTCAGCAACACTGTGTTGCCACCTTGGCCACAAAAGCTTCCTCTCAATAACCCGGTCAGTGCCGTGGACTGAACAAAAAGAAACTTTGAGCCCCGGGATCAGAGCAGGCTGCTTGGTAATTGTGCTCCTAAACAAAACGAAGCAAATCTCGACGGGTTCCATGTGATTTTGAAAAGGAAAGCAAAATTAGTAATCTGGGGCCACTTCATCAGATTCCTCTTATAGGTCTGTCCTGAGTTTATGTGTGGATATGGGTGTATGAGCGCACGTGTGTGTGTGTGTGTGTGTGTCCACGTGTTCTAAACACTAGAGCTTAATGTAGGATGAGGGGGTTTCGTCTTCCTCCTTTTCCCTTACTTCTTCATGACCATTAAGAACCAGAATGTTAAATATGAATCTCACTGTGTTGGTAAAAAATTACACTTGATGTTCACAGTCCTTTCTCTTGACTTCTTCCCACTCCGATCTGAAGAGTAAATCAAGAGTGACTATGGTATAAATATACATCAATCTATTGTGTGTTTAAAAAGATTCTGGTCGAAAGCAAGACATGCATTAGGTTGTGCATTTTTGAACTGCAATTCCTCCAAATTCTGATAATTCCCCAGCCACACACAATCCACAAACACATACTTAGAAATCCAACATTTCACTCCCCCAGAGCAGACCCTAGCTCCCTGGCTGCATGGCTTTTTCCAGATAAATGGACAACAAGACGATGACTCCCAGGAGACTCCACAGTAGTTTCTCCCCCCTTCCCCCGTCCCTCTTTTTTGTATTAACAACCGGAACCAAAGCTGGTGGGGGGAGGATCCATGGAAGTAGATCCTGCTCAGGTGAGCAAAATGTAGGGTACCTGAAGTTGGGCATTAATAGACTGAAATTCCCGGGATTCTGCTTAGGAGGTTTTGTGGAGAATTCTAGCAGTTGGAGTGCCAAAAAAGGAGGGAGAGAGAGCATGCCTCTAATGTAAATACTGAAGATGGCCATCCTTCAAACTCTTTCCCCGCTTCCAGAAGAAGACTCTGCTTTTTGTTTGTCATCATTAAAGGCAGAGTCTCCCAGTCAGCATGGCTTCCAGTTTTGCTGGTTGTGGGATTCAAAATTTTAAAAAGAGCTTTTTCAGGGTATTAGTCCTGTGTTTATGGCATATGATTTCATTAGCGATTGATGACAATCCCATATCTTTCACAAGGATTAACCCTGAGTAGATTCCTTTCATTGTACCCTTTTTCCTTTTTGCCTGTTTTGTCAATCCTGTGATCGCAAAGTCAGCCTTATTTCTAACTACTCTTTCCGTGACGCCTTTTTCCTACCAATGGCCAGAGGTTTTTATAAAGGAAGAAATGTGTGGCAACTTTTTACACGACTCCCTCTATCAAACTTTGCCTTGGTTTTCTGGGATAATTTCCTATTTACTACGTGCTTCATTCATAGTCTGTCATACCCTAAGACCCAAGAGGAAAACAAAAGTACACCTTTCAGTGCAACATCCTCTCTTTGCAGATTTCCACCAAGGATTTTATTGTGTTGTGTTACTCTTTGACCAAGATCCATAAAAAATGGTATATTAAGGAGTTGCTGCTAAAATCAGATACTCCACAGGAAATGGAGGAGTTGAGTAGTTTGAGACCTATGGGTTCTTTTAGGCTAGAGGCCATCTTGTGTGTTCATGATGATGGAGTGTGAATGTATTTATCATAAATCAAAATCCACTCAAGTGGGTTCTGCTCTTGGAACAGTTTCCTTGTGCACCGAAAGGCTGATCCAGACAACTCAGAAACGCTCTGGAGTGTGTTTTCTGGTGATGCAGAGGGCAGCAGGCATGCATCACACATCAGGAAAAGGAAGACAATATGATGTCGATCATGAAGGCTTTTGCAGAATATCACACATTGTTTTGTAGAGTTAAAGACGTATAAGTGCCCACAATCCCACTAATAACTGTAAAGATAACCCATTCCTAGAAGTGTGTAAACTAGCCTTAGCATGGCATTCATCACCAATAATTTTTGGAGTTGTTGGAGGAAAGAAGATGAGAGTCTCTGAAGAATATTTGGAATGGAGAAGAGGAGTGACAAGTACAATGCAAAGAAAGACTGGCCAAAATCTAGTTGCTTAGTATAGCCACTCGCAACTTGAGTTAAACTCAGTGAACTAGTGGAACTTACGGAGAAGTTGACTCTCTGCTGATTTAATAAGCCTTCTCTAGCTGTGCTTTGCTATGCTAAGCAATAGGATTTTATCCATTGAGTATTATCTCCACCTTTGGAAGTTGGGACATTTAGAGGAAAAGCTAAGAAGTATTGATATGCAGGGTTTGTGTGGTGATTTTACTCTAGTTCTTTATTTTTGAACCCCCAAACAATTATGAATTGGAAAAGAAACATGGCCTTCTTTATAAATTATAGTTTTAAAAACTCCATTAGTCTTGTTAAAAAAATTAAGGCAGGACCAAGCAATCTCTTTTACAGTGAAAGATCATCTGACTTTCCCCCCTGTATTTCTATATCAGATGTTCTGTATCATAGCAATTCTAAATCATTATCTTCCTCCATTCCAGCAGCTACTGAGATATTACATCAAACATCAGGATTTGCCTGACCATAATTTGCGGGCATTCAATGGAAACGCAAAATAGGCTAAATATGGATTTGCTAATCTGTTTGAGACAACCTTTTGAATGTGTCTGGTGTAAAAGATAGAAAGAAACCAACAACAATTTTCATCAGTATTGAAAAAAAGCTTTTGCTTTCATCTTCTAGTTATGCACACATCCACAGCGCTTCAGATTGCCCATATAATTGGCACCTTTGAAAACAGCAGAGTCTCTTATATAAAGTTTTGTTAGCTCTGATTCATGATGCCATCATGTCAAATACCATTGCTCTGGTGCCACCTCAATGGCTGCCTGCTGGCATGGGTCAGGAAACCAGTCCCTTGATTGTCCCATGGTTCCTACAAGGGTGAGCAGGAGGGAACGTCACAGATTTAATTCTCGTCATAGATGACCTCAGAGAATCAACAGCCTAGGAACGAATATGGGGTTACTCTGAGATCACTGTCTTTTGGGTTTGTTTGTTTTTTAACATTATTCATACTCTGACCCCACCCTTCATTTAGGAGTCAATATTAAACTTGGGTTGAAGGATAAGCAAGCCTAAAAGAAAGAGTTTCCATCTATTGTTGTAGAAGGAGGCATTTCAGAACTAATAATTGTTTACACGAAGCTGAGTGTTGGACCCAAGTACAGTGTCCTTACGATGTTTCCTAGTTTTAATAATGACTATGAGTTTCTTTTCAAGGCAGCCTTCTAAGGTTTGGTTGCCCTGTTTTGCACTGCTTTATTTCTCCAAAATAAACTACTGAAATATAATTGTGCATTTTATAATTGTTTACGAATCACTTTTTCAGATTATTTTGTAAATCATCTGAAGTCTTAACACAAAGTATGTCTTATGATAAATGAAAGCCACATCTTGACTGTAACTAGAACCTAACTTTAATTTTGTAACTGAATCATTTTCACTCTTTTTTTTCTTGCTGCGAGTGTAATGAATGTTTATTTAAGAATGGCAACGTTGTCACTTTTTCCATATTCTTTGAATATTGTGTTCAGAATGCCATTATAAGAGGGTTTACCAGGAGGTCTCCTGTAATTTGTTTCATGATTTCATTTCCCGTCAGAATTTATTTATTAAGTCACACCATTCATATAATAGTAATAGTAAGGGTAAGACTGCAGTCTTGCTAGTTCTTTAGATGGCAGGGAGGGCAAGAATATGCAGATCACACAGCAATGAGTGAAAATGGAACGAGAGCTGAGCAAAAAACAGTTACCTCAGTACCTGATGAGCAAATGAATCATGAGTTATAGTTGTACCATAGGTTTGATTTTACAGCTCTTGAATCAGTAGGTTTGATTCTATAGATAGTTTCACATTTTAATCTGCAAGGGCAGATTTTCATGGGGGTTTGGACTGCTTAATATACTCAGGCTTGCATATACATAGTATTCCATGTCACACCGATGGAGAAGCCGTTTGCACCTTTTTCTGTCCTGTGCGCACACACACAAAAGGGGGGGATTACTGCAGGTTTTTGATATAGTTCTGTTTGAACCTAATCACTTAGAACTTCGTTGGAGAAGTCTTACTACTATTCTTAAAATTATTAAGAGTTTGAGGAAGAGGAGGGATTGAGTGAAGGATAGAGGTGTGTATATCTTAAGTACATATGTTCTGTTTTAAAGTAATTTGTTTTATTTGAAGAAGGCACACTTGTCTGATGTGTGAGCTGTGGACCAAGGCATGATAAAAATCTTTATTGCAAAGAAAACTCTCTTAATGTGGTTACAACATTGTGTCATTTTTCAATGTTGTGACTAGCTTTGCAAAGGCCTTGTTTGCTGTAATTTGCTTAAAAATCAGGCTCCTTATTAAAGCATCAGCTGCTTTGGTCATGCTTCTTATAGGCATGTTGCAAATTGAAATCCAGTGAGTATTGCACACTGCTAAGGATACGTGTAACATTGCCCTTAAAGGATCTTTTGCTATACACACTTTGTAGAAGCTGACACGGAACATATGCTTTATACCCTTCAAAGGAGCCTTCATATGCCTGATAAAAGCCGAGAAGTTTATAAACCTAGTACTAAAAGGTTTTCCAGCACTTAAGTTAAGAATGTGATTGAGAGAGCCATGGCAAATTGTGTTTGCAATCTGAGGAGGGGCTGTCTTCTCAGGACACAAATATTGATGTAGTATTGAAGCATTAAGTTGGTTCAATTGCCCAAACTATTAAAATTGTCCTTTTTGGCATATATTATGTTAAGGAATCTCAAATGATCCAAACTTTTATATCTGTAGTAAAGGCTGACTCTTTAAAATTTCACAGGATAGCTCCAGAAGAATTATAATTTCATTTGAAATCAATTTTAAGATATTATAATCCAGTTGTTTGCTCCTCCCTCCACAATACACACCCAATTTTTGCTTTTTTTAAAAAAATGGCTTTGTCATGGTCAAGTTATTCATGGGAGTTAATTTTTCAAAAACACCTGATGGCTAGTTTGTAAAACTAGCTAGAACCAGTACCTGATCCGCTGAAATAATCAACAGTAGCAGCAAGATGGAGTACAAAAGCTTGAATATTATCTGCATAGACCGGGGTGAGAATCAATTGCCCCTCCCAGACCTGTTCCCTCCGTGTCTCAGAATCCTCCAGAATTTGGAAGAATTATCTATGCAGAAGCCTCCATGGGGCAGGATTCACCTCTAAAGCTACAGGGTTATATGGCATTTTATTCTAGCAGTCCAAAGGGTGCAGGGAAGATAGAAAATGGTAGGAACCTAGGAGGTGACTGTCCATCACAGGGTAACATCATTGTTCTTTACTTACTGTAAGGCAGATTTCTCAACTTTTAGACAAGTGGGCATTGCATTAGTTCCTTAGTTTACAGTCATATCAAGCTAGTTATGCTTCCTTCGAATAAACGGCAGCCTTGAACCTCTTTGAGATGACAGCTTTCTCTGTGCACCTACTAAAGCCAAAGTTCTGGATGGATAGAAAGCAAGGGTCCTGCCAATTGTTTTTGTCCTTGAACCAGGGTGATCATCGATGGTCCAAAAACTGGACTAGCAGAAGTTGTACCTATAAGGACAGAGTTTTCAGAACTCACTTGGACATAAATCCACATCCCATCCAAAACTTCGAGATCGACGTTCCCTTATCTTCAATTGTTGTTTTGGAAAAAAATTCTTTCTGGAGAAAATCCACAAAACCTAGCTCCTCCAGTGTTACTGTAACTCTGTAGGCATCTGCACAACTTTAGTTCCCCCAGTCTTGAGCAAAATGAAGCGTTCAGCTGGAGTCTGAGCTAGTCTAGATCGGGGTCATGAATGCTGCTTGCTATGACACCTCACAGAGTAGCAGAGATTAGAACAGGGTCCCCTTTGTCAGCTGCACCCATTTCTCTTTCAATCAGCTGTGTTGGTCAGGTTGGCCTGACAGAACATGGTGGAAGTTCCAATGGGTTAGACACATTGAATTCAATGTGACATTAGTCAATGCTGAAATACCTCCCATTGGTTTCAATGGATCTGCCCTAGTTGGGGCTGAAAGGCAATTTGGCCTGGGAACAGGCTACAGCATGGTGCTACAAATGTTTTTGGATTGCAGCTTCCATCAATCCAAGCCAGACGAGCCAGTGGTGGAAAAGTTGGGGGGAGCAGCTCAGCAGCATCAGATGGTCTGTTTCTCCTAGTTCTGAATTAGTCCAAAACTCATATCTTGCCCTTGTTATATTATGAAAAACAAGTTGTAAATGTACAACTTTAATGATCAACTGCCAAAAAATGATTTCAAGAACTACAGTAGGACCCCCATCTCCATGGGATCAAGTATATCCAGTTTCATTTATACACAGTATGAAAATATTTTTTAAAAAAATCAGAAAAAATATCTTAAATGTATTAGCAGAATTAGCCACTAGAGGGAGCCAGAGAATGTGTTTTGAAATAGAAAATTGCTGGCATCCTCTAGTGACCAGTTCTAGTGTTGCATGTGAAAATATTTTTTCTCATTTTCCCCCCTTCTACCATGAGTGTTTAGTATCTTCTGCAGTTTTCAGTATCCATGATGGGTGGGTGGTTTAAAGCCAATCCTCAGTGAATATGGAGATCGTACTATATTCAAGATATTTACTGAGATCTTGACAAAATAATGGTGGGGTGAAGATGAAGGCAGGAAATCACGTCTTCCTTTCTGCAAGCAACTCCATGCTACGTTTACCTTTTTTCCTTCCATCATTTGCACAGTAATTGCCTAATAAAATGTCTCAGTGTGTGAAGAGATGCATGTAGTAACTATTGCAAATATTTAAGTATTAAAAATGTGATTTCTATATTTCGGAGTGTATGCAGCCCATAAAAAATAATAGAATCTTTATCTCTTTCATAAGGAAGAGTCAGTAATTGTTATGTTTTAAGTATGAAATGTTTCTAATTATTTATTTCTTTAGATTCCATCTTCCCCCTCCTTGGTATGTTTATGTGGCGCCTGTGCCTCCTTCAAATGAGATCCCAGTGAAAATCCCATTAAACTGACTCGTTTGCCTTTATCAGTAATTACGGATTGTGCATCTTTAATTTGATGAATCAAGAACTGTAGTTGTGTCATTTTTTTTTTATTTTTTTTGAAAGGCATGTTTCACATTTATTGTCCCCAGGACAAAAAAGTTCAACCTATTCTTCCTGCTTCTGCCAAATTTCCATGTGATCATTAATGATTCATTAATGACCCCCCTGCCACTTGATATAGCATTAACAAGTGTGAGTGTTGTGATTTGCTTTGGTACTGTTCACAAAAATTAGTTTTATGAAAAACTAAATAATTTTGTATTTAATGTGTACATATATACATATCTCTATATCTATATATATATATATATAAAGAAAATCTGACCTTATATAAAAACCAAAAATATTAGTTCCATGGCTTTTTACTTACATTGCATGACAAGGTACCTTTCTCAGTAATAATATGGTGCTTCTTGTCTTTTAAGTCATTGATTTTTCAACAGTAGCTTATACTTTGTTCTGCCAAACACTTGTGACAATTCTGGGTTTGTTTCTGTTTGATTTAATTTTTTTCACAGTAGACATCAGTGCAGTCAAGAGTCATCTGTTTCTGTCTGCTTCAAAGAGAACTCTGTCCTTTTCTGGATTTAAAATAAAATGCCTTATTCCAACACTTGGGCTTGGTATTCTTTCTTAATGACCGAAGCTAGCTGGGTGAGATGTGCGTCCAACTTTGCTAAGCCCAACCTTTAACAACAGGAACACGTTCTTCACGAATGTTCAGTTCTTCACATCCAGGTTTCCCAGCCCAATGGACCTGTATTTGTATCACTCCCTTCTGGTCGAATGGGACAGTTTCACATGAGTTTTCTACTGGGTGGTGGAGTCTCCTTCTTTGGAGGTTTTTAAGCAGAGGCTGGATGGCCATCTGTTGGGGTTACTGTGATGGGGGTTCCTGCATGGCAGGGGGTTGGACCGGATGCCCTTGAGGTCTCTTCCAACTCTATGATTCTATAAATCCGAATAGAACAGGCCTGCTGTGATGCGGCTTTGGTGGAATCGGAACCACTCCTAATCGTAGGAGAGTTGTACATCCACGCTATTTTTTCTTTGCTCTCAACTCATCTTATACAGACATTTGGGATGTTGGTGAAGGCTGCTGATAGGCATATTGGAATGAATAGCTCATATTTAAGGCGGTCAGAAGGGCTGCACCCAATTTCCTTCTGCAGGCATCTGTGCTATTTCATCTGCAGTGGCCCATATTGGTGTGCTGAGTTCTCCCTTCTTACATGGGAACACTATGTATGTACATGTAATTTTCTTAACCAGTACATGCATGGAGGTCACAATTACACTCTCTCAAAAAGGACTCAAGCCACTACATTGACTTCCAGCAGTCCATGTGATACAAACTCAAGTACAGGTTGCTGTTACATTGGTGCCCCAACTTAAGAGCAGAAAACTGTTGCCGTTTTAACTGCCGCCTTACAAATTTTAGATATGGTCTGCTCAACTTACAATTTTTTTTCATTTTTTTATTTTTTTAGCTTATTTATTTCGATTTTTTAGATAGCTACCCCGACTTAAGAGTAGTTTGACTTAAGAGCATGGATTCGGAACAGATTAAATTCGTAAGTTGAGGTACCAAATCAAGCTCTACCAGGGCTTCCATCCCAGCCAACGGACGCTGGGAGACTTCTCAGCTGCGAATAGTGCTGGGGTCGGGGCTTGTCATGTCACAAGGATGAAGCCCACTGGGGCTGCCGTTTAAGCATGAACAACTTTGCTGACTGGCCAGCAGTGCTGCAAAGGCTTCCCAGTCTGGCACGGGCAACATTTTGCTGCAAATGGGAGCAACTGCAGTTGCTCATTCTGCCCCATAGGGAACATGGGTAAGGCTGCCCCAAGCCCAGAACTGCCAGTTAGTGGCATTGCTGGCCAGCCTGTGGGCTGGGGACTGCTTCAAGGAGCTTCATGTCATGCTTCAAATGATTTGCATTAAAGTAGAATGTATATTTTAAGCCTGTTTTATAATCAGCAGTTTTTTAAAATGCAAATTACGTGAAACTTGTAGTTCCTGCCATAGCCTATGCAACCTACACCTACCTTATATAAGAACTAGAGATGGGCACGAAACGAACATTTTTTTCGTTTTCATTATTCGTTATTCGTTCCGTTACGTAACGAAATGACAAACGAAAATTGTGATGAAAATGAAACAAAACGAACAGAACCACAAAAATAGTGTTCGTTACGTTTTGTTTTCGTTACTGCCGGTGTGCAATGAAATGAGCTGTTTTAAATGTTAAAAAACACCCTGGACATCCATAAAAACCCAGCAATAATTATTTATACTGTCTGATAATACCTACCGGGGGGGGGGTTGGGGTCCTTAAAACGTGCATTTATGTCTTTTCGCAGATCGCTGTATTTTTTTCCTTTAAGGGGAGTTAGGGGAGATCGACCCAAAATGGCTCCCAGATGCCTAATATTGATTTCTTGGGTATTAAAACGCCCTGGACATCCATAAAAATGCAGTGATAATGCAATAATTATTTGAAATTATTACCTACCAGGGGGTTGGGGTCCTTAAAACGTTTGTTTTTGTCTTCACCCATTGTGATGTATTTTTCTTTTCCCTTTGACAAAATGGATGTCACCACTCCAGCCACAACATGGAGGCAAGCCATGTGATGGGATCATGTAAATTCTTGGACAACTTCACTACCAATAGCATGCCCAGGTGGCAGACTGGGCAGGTCTGGCAGCCACAGAGGGCATAAAAAGCTCTGGCAGTCCCCGTCCTCCTTGAAGTCTCCGGTGGGAGTTAGGGTGGGATTGCTCTCTCTGTGATTCTAGCTTCAGTCCTGCAGCCTCCCTGTGTGTGTGTGTGCGTACATCTCGGTGAGTACCCTCCCCTGCCCCGCAGTGCTGTCACTCTGCGGCTGCCTTGCACCCTGAGCAATGCCCGTCACTGCCTTTGCAGCCTCCCTAGTCTATACTGTGTCTCTGCCAGCATCAATTTTTTTTAGTGTTTTCCCTCTGGTCTGGGGCGTTGGGGGACTCCCATGCACGGAAATGCTTTAAAAATCACGCAAAAAACGGGTAGAAACAAAAAACGAAAATGAAATTTTTCCAAAAAAAATCACGAAAAACGGAAATGAACCAAAACGGACCTCTCAGCGACAAACTACAAACGAAACACCATTTTTTAATTCATGCCCATCTCTAATAAGAACAAAAGAACATAAGAAGAGCCATGCTGGATCAAGCCAAAGGCCCATCTAGTCCAGCTTCCTGTATCTCAAGTGGCCCCACCAGATGCCTCTGGTAGTGCACAAGACTAGATATATGTCTCCTGCTACCACTCCCTTGCATCTGGCCATCAAAGTACCCTGGTTTTAAGCCTGGAGGTTACACATCTCCATCATGGTTTGTAACCTGTGATGGACTTTTCCTCCAGGAATCTGTCCAATCCCCTTTTGAAGGTATCCAGGCCAGATGCCATCACCACATGCTGTGGCAGGGAGTTCCACAGAGTAACAGCATGCTGGGTTTAAAAAATGTGTTTTCAATATGGAAGTAGATTTGTCTGTACCCTCTTAGGGCTTGCTAGGAACCTTCCAACATTACTTGCAGTTGGGCAGAAAGGTATGTTTGTATGGGGACTTCATCGCATCTGCAGTCATTGAGTGTAGTCATGTCTGGGACACCAAAGCTGACAATTCAGTTTAATGGATCCTAGGCTGAGTGACCAGGATGGTTGAGGGTCTGGAGGAAATGTCTTATGAGGAACGGCTTAGGGAACTGGGAATGTTTAGCCTCTCTAAAAGAAGGCTGAGAGGGGATATGATAGCTATGTTTAAATATTTGAAAGGATGTCATATTGAAGAGGGAACAGGTTTGTTTTCCATGGCTTCAGAGACTAGGACTCGGGGCAATGGTTTCAAACTACAGGAAAATAGATTCCATTTGAACATTAGGAAGAACTTCATGACAGTTAGAGCTGTTCGGCAGTGGAATATGTTGCCACAAAGGGTGGTGGAGTCTCCTTCCTTGGAGGTTTTCAAGCAGAGGCTGGATGGCCATTTGTCAGAAATATTGTGATGGGGTTCCTGCATGGCAGGGGGTTGGACTCGATGGCCCTTGAGGTCTCTTCCAACTCTATGATTCTAGGATTCTAATAGGAAAACATTGGTATATCTTTTTTAATGGGTCTGTAGAAAACACTGAATCCTACCCTCTGGAATGCCATCAGCTGATGATAAAATGAGGTCTTAAATCATTTGCAAAGCTTGCCCCTTTAAACTTATTTGGCTTTAGGGCAAAATGCATATGTGTTTCTTTGTTCTACGCCCATCTTTTGAGGAGTGGCACTCCTAGAGCTAGCTGCATTTGAGGGATATGGGTATGGGATTACGGTAGACTTCCGGAACGGAGCTGGCAGTTTTTCCTTGGCAGCTGTGTTCTCTTCAGAGGAGAGCCACCCACCTAGTAGGCAAAGTCAGAGCCCCTTTAGTGTCTTCATTTAGGAAATAACAAATGAGTACAGTAGTTACAGTATTCTTTTTTTCAAAGCAGCATAATATATAATAATCATCTTAGAATTGCAGAAATGGAGGTGTCCCTTGTTGCGTCGTTACAGTCATGACCGACTCTTCATGACTCCATGTCCATGGAGTTTTCTTGGCAGAAATACTGGTGTGGTTTGCCAGTTCCTACTCCAGGCCCCTACAGCACCTGGTATTTCCTGGTGGTCTCCCATCCAGTTAGTAACCACGGCCGTCCCTGCTTAGCTTCCGAAATTAGGCAAGATCGGATGTGCTTAGGGCATCTAGGCAACTCTGGAGATGACCCTATGGACACTCACTCAAGGAGCCCAGTGGGGAATTGAACTTCCAGCCTCTGGATACCTAAACCACTGAACTATCCAGCAGTTCATTGTAGTTGTTTTATAGTATTAATTGATATTGACTCAGTACTTCTAGAACATTGCTTTAAATATGACTTTGGGGTGCTTTTATATTCTTAAGCAATATCACTTCAGAACCTGCTGCTTTTTATATGCTAAGTAACGGCAGTGGCTTAAAGTAGAGAGCATGGAATAAGCTACTTTAAAATGAAAACATTAAGCAGGGCTACATGAAATTAGGACAGGGGCCATCATCTCTGTTTCATAATATGTGGTTTACATAAGGCCAAAATCATTGATCTTCTCCAGGATTTGAATTGAAACCATTATCTCATGCCATTAAGGCCGGAAGTCCATTCTTCAAAAGTGCACAAAACTGCAGTTGAGATAAGTGAAGGAGGCCAAAACTGTGTGTTTTATTTTTGTCCTGAATTTTTATATAGAATATATTACAGTCAGAATTCTCCTCTTAATCAAAAGATTAACAAAATTATTGCAAGTTGTTTTATCCATTAAATCTAATGGTAAAAGGAAAACATTCTAGAAAGCTGTCGTGGCACAAAGAAAACAAAGGAAAAGAAGGCAAGGTGATGTCACACAATCCCCTTTTCTCAACAGAAAAATCACGAGAGCTTGTGATGCCATAATCCCCAAGTTACAAGAGAAAACGGACAGCCAATAAAGCAAGCAGGAAAGCAAACAACAAAAAATCGCAGGACTACCACACACACATACACATAGAGAGGGTGGCTGTTTTTCCTAGCGTTATTGGCTTTCTATGCAAAATGTGCCCACTCTCTTCTTACTCCGTCTTAATATTTTTTTTTAAAAAAAGAGTAAATTTCAGGGTTTAAAACAGTGAATGAAAACATCTGGCTTTTTTTTTTGCTCACATCACATCTCAATGAAACCTCAACCTTTTCTCAGGGCATGGAGCTTGTGGGCAACTTTCTCTAGTTCCGCCTCTATAGCAGCCAGGCTTTCCAGATCTGGATCCTACAAGAAGAATGGAAACAGAAACAATATTTAGTGCTAGTACAGGCCATGGTGGCAGGAAGAGTTTTATCCCCAACAGGTGCCGTTCAAATGGCAGGGGTGGGGTGGGGAGAGAAAAGGCAGAGCTTTTCCAGTGGTGACTATAGTTCCTAATCTTGCAGTTTCAAGAAATTTCCTATGATCTCTTTCCTCCTGATGTTAGGCTGGTTTGGATTACGTTTCAGAAGGCATTTCCCGAATGATGCCGTTTCTTTTTTCTCTTTTAATTGTTGGATTTTTCTTTTAACTGCATATGTGTTATAAAGCTGAACTGATTACAGTAAGACCCCCGTATCCACTGATTCATTATTCACTGATTCAGTTATCCACGGTTAGCAGAGGAAAAAAGATTAAATAATTCAGCAGCCACAAAGCAAGCTGTTGTCAAAAATAGCATCAGTAAAGCAAGCTACTGTCACAAACAGGAGCCATAAAGCAAGCTACTGTTTCAAAACAGCAGTCATAAAGCAAACTACTGTCAGGAAACAGTAGTTTGGAGGTGGGTGGGCAGGCGTTCTCTCTTATCCACGGTTTTCATTTTCCACCAGAAGGCCTGGAACCAATCCCCAGCGTATACTGGGGTCCTACTGTATTTTATCTGTGTTTGTGCTTTGTTTGATTTTATAAGCCACTTTGTATTTTTAAAAAAATTAACAGAGAGGATTTAAAAAGGAGGTGAGATTCTCAGGAAGGCTGAAAGGCCTGCTGCTTTTGGATCTCATTGAATTTTTCAGGAAACTAGAACTTAAGCCACTATGGCCCTATCATAAACAGGGGTCAGGTAGATGGCTGCCTGAGGCAGGAGATGCTTCAGCAGAGGGCAAGGGGAATTGTCCCAGGACAGCTGTATCATGGCCTCCTCTGTACCCAACAGACTAGGTGAGGACCGCCTCCCATTTTCAGTATTGAAGAAAACTACTACCAATCCAGTCAGCTTTTTCATATGTAATGGAGGGAGGAACATCTCGCCCTTCCCCTCATACAACATAGCAACAAGGGAAGTTGGGCCAGCTGTGCCAGACAAATTAGCCTTCTAAGGGTATCACTACCAATGATGGGCTTAACTCTGCCATTAGTGGTACCTAGTGCAATTTATGGTATTGTCCTCCATGGAGTAAGGAGGGAATGTATTCCTATTGTTTTGATTACTTCCCAAAGGACAGGTCTGTTTGCTGCAGCAGAAATAGCACACAATTGTGGCATCTTAAAGACAGTAGTTTTTGTTGCTTCTTCCTGTGGGGTTCAAGGTTGGTGTTTGCCTCTTTTAAGCTGGTCTCACACCTTTTGGTATAGCTGAAGATGGTCTTCTGCTGCTCTGTGACAGAAGTACAATTCAATTACGCACACGATGATGTTGAGGAGATTTTGCACAAGCAATGCCCCAGGCATCAAAATGCCTCAGGACAGCTCTGCTGAAAGCAATAAACGGCCGTAAAACACTTTCTGATGTGAGACAACCAGAGATGGTTCTTCGTCAGCCCTAATTGGTGTCAGTGGTTCTTCCTGTATGTGCCCCTCCACTGCAACTCTTTCATCTGACAACACCGCCTGAATGAGGGCATACCCCCTGAGGCATACTCTTTTCCCCCCTCTCTCTTCTTTATTGCCCTGAAGAGGAGCATTTCTGTCCTACTATGGCACCCAAGGGACTGTCGTCAAGGTTTCCTGGCCACATCCCTGGTCTCCTGCCAGGGGCTTAGAAATTCCCTGAGATGACAGGGACGGTTGTGTGCCTGAAAGGTACACACTGAATCCTGAGCCGCAAGGCAGAACGGATTGTGGTTGAGAGAAAGGGGGATGCCTTACTGGATTTGTCTTGGAGCCAGTTAGGTAGGCCTCTCTTTACTGGCAGTTAGAGACTGTTGTTATAGGACCCCAAGAAAGAGAGAAAGGTCCTCTAACTTTGGATAGATTTGTGGAACAGAGCTAGACTGACTGTTCAGCAAAATGATGTAGGCAGCAGATGATGAGGGGTAGACGCTGGTACATCCCTCACCCCCTACATGCCATAATCCAGGAAGGGAGATGGAGGCCTGGCCACCCTAAATATGTCACTGGCCATCCCTTGAATTGCAAAGGCAGACTGATCATTGTTCTGTGTGGGCTCTGCTTGCATATTGCTAGTCTGCATATTTATTTTGTGACTGAGGTTTGCGGGAGTAATAGAGTTACAACAAACATCTCACCTCATCTACTTTTAATTCAGCTGTGCTGTCCATCCACACTCTTCTCAGGCAAAACAAACACACACCATTTATGGTTCCAGGCTTCCCCTTGGTGCTACTAGATCCTCCTAAGATGCCACCTCTGTAATAGCTTCATGCTGGCCTGGGATGTCTGTCCATCAGTCCTGGTCATAAGTTCCCAATATATCACAACGTTGACTGCTTCTTTGTTTATTATATTTTTTTTCTATTTCACCATCTAGTGGCCTTACCACTACTGTGTTGGGAAACCCCCCTGATAAAATAAGCAGGCCAAGAGGTAATCCACCCATGGCTATGTTGGCAAACCTATGGCACAGGTGCCAAAGGTGGCACTCAGAGCCCTTCCTGTGGGCACCCGACGTCGCCCCTTCACAGCCACCTGTATTCAGGTTAAATTGCTGTAATTGCGAAAAGGTTAATCATCACTGGCCTAGGGCATAAACATGGGCAGGGATTGCACACGTGCCTCCTCTAGGGTTCCATTCACAGAATTTACACCAGTGGTGTTTTAAGAGCCCTGAGTAGGCAGGGAAACTTGCATGAGATAGAAAACGGCATGAGTGGTGGTAAGGTGTGCCTGCACCAAGCTAGCCTCATTCGCTCACATTAGAAAGGCAATGATCAGTGTTAAAGTGCAGGCAGTCAATAGGGCAGCCCCAGTGCCCATGCCCATGGGGAGAATCTATGAAAGCAAAGATTCTCTTGGAACAGATCTTTGTCAGGAGCATGGCGTGGGGAGGGCAAGGGGGGGCGTGGTGCCCCAGGCACAGCAATTAGGGGGTGCCAAATCCTAATTGGCGCCGTTCTCACCACAAGGAGCTGGAAGGCAACAGTGGACTTGCCCAGGCCCCCAGCCAGGGGACGGTGTTGGTCAATGTGGCAGATGGGTGGGCGGGTGGAGAGCTCAGCTCCCGTCCAGTCCACGACATCCAGCGGGGCAGGTGAGAGTCTGGCGGGTGCCCCACGTGGTGAGGGGTGGAGTGGCATGCCCGAGCACGGAGCTCCAATCAGGGCTGCCCGCTCCTCCTCCCATTGCGCCAATCCCAGGCACGGTGCCTCCAGATGGGGCAGGGGCGTTTCCCATCGCTGGGGGGGGGGACACAAAAACTGAGTTTTGCCCCGGGGCTCTGGAAGCCCCTCTGTGCCTTGGTCTTTGTAAAGCTGGCAGGACTGGATTGCCCATTAAAGACCAAGCTACTACAATATAATTTGCTTTACAGCAGGGATACCTCATATGGTTGCTGGAAAGAACCCATCCCTTCCTCGACCAACTTACCAGCTGCTACTAAAGGCTGCATCTAAACTCAAAGAGATATGAGAAGATCGCAAGGCTTTTGTCATCCCTGCAGAGCTATTTCTGTTGTAAGAGCAAGTGGTGCTATCTCCCAACCACCCTGCTGTGAGTTTCAAGGGGAAGAAGAAAATAATATATCCTCCCCTTCCCCCCCCAAAAGGGAAGAGAAACAATTATTCTTTGAAAGAAAGAGAAGCGAAAGCCTTAGTTTTTAGATTGGCTCTCGAATTCTGGGAGTTGTCGTCCAAAACGTATTGCCCCAAACTACTAATTCTACATAGACATGAGCTGTTCATTACTGAATTGTGTGACTCAGGTCAGGTGACTTCTTAACTGGGGGCAATTCACTTTGGAATGTTAATGCTATTTACTTGGATGCACAAGCGAATTTTGGCCAGCCTGCCATTCAAAAGCGATCCTGGCCAAGAGGATTCTTACCTCTGTCCTCCTGTTGGCACTTCCTTCTTCGTCCTTTTTCTCCTCAGGCACAGGAAGACGTGGGAGGCCTCCTTCGGTGGTTTCCTCTTTTGAGTGATGCTTTGGTGGCCGGCCCAGATTGTCTTCGGAGTTGCGGAAGTCATACTTGTGGGACCTCATCGCCAGCTTCATGGACCTATCTGGGTCTTCGCTACTCTCTGTTTCTTCTGCACGCTTTGTGGTGGTCAGTTGCTTTGCCAGCTCATCCATTTTGTTCCATCTTTTGGCATCTTCCAAAGCTCTGGAGGTCTCCTCGTCCATTTCCTCACTTTCAGTGTTTCTGACACGGGAGGTATCTTCATCCTGCCTGGTTTCATCAAGAGAGTGATGCCTTGATCCTTTTTTGTGGCGGTATTTCTCTTTCTCTCCTGAAGCATTGCCATCCTGTTCAAATCCTTTAGCGTCCTGGTTATCTGAAAGGAATTGGGCAAACAGGCACATGGATTATGCATTATTTGCTATATGTAGGTCATTTGTTTACTTGGAGTTAATTACTTCTCCCAGCTCAGAAATGTATTCCTTACTAACAAGTTGACAAAGAACCTTAAAAGTGCCATTTCAGATGTGAAGTTTTAAAGTATTTACCCAGACATTTCAAACACACACACCTGTAAATATGCAGTGAATGGGTCAAACATATAGCAGTATGTAAAATAGCGAAACAGTACTTAGGGAGCCAATACTGGCTGTAAACCTCTTAGATTTGCATACTTCATGGTGCTTAGTCAGTCTGTCAAATCCATGCCCATAATTAAAAATAGATGCTTAACATCACTTATGAATTACTGCTAACACGAGGAAGGCACTTCAGCCACTGCTTAAGATTTACTACTGATTTCAGTGTGAAACTGATCACACTCATAAATACATCCTATGTAAAAATGTTTAGCTTATATTGGGTGGGGTCCATCCATTGTCTGGTTTTGTAATTTTTTAAAAATGGACTTCTTATCAGCTGTCCCCACCAGTGGAAGACAGGTGTTTAGTCATTATCACTTGTAATGCAGAGTTCCTCATACTACTATTGAAGTAGTACTATTGAAGTGCTATTGAAGTACAGTACAGTATTATTGAACCCTTTGGTGTTACTTTTTAAAACTAACAGGAAACTTCCAGGACAAAAAAAGCTTTTGTCTGATTCTGGAACATGTCTTCATTTTGATTCTGAAATGTGTCTGATTTTCCCACCTGTCTTCAAGCACCTGTCAGTTTGTCCCTAGGAACGTTGAGCGTGTCATTTTTTTAATGCTTTAGATCCCTAAATGGCTTCTGTCCTGATGATCTGAGAGAATTATCTTGTTGTGCACAATCACTCCCTTCATGGAGGGGTGCCTGACTTTCTCATAGATCTCTTTGTTTCTCTGGCTGAGTGAGCAAAAAATAGAATAAAAAATAACTACCACACCAGTCCCCATCCAGACCTCTGTTTTCATGCTGTGTGAACAGTGTGCGTGTCAGGGGAGAGGGCAAGGACAGCCAGGTGTCACAAGCCTGAAATCAAAGAGTGTGTTCCCTCCATGTGTTGAACAACTTTTATCTGAAAGGTCTGACCAACATTTGCTGCCCCAAAAGCGTTTTTAGAAAGGACTGGAGCAGACGAAGAGACACAGTAAACAACACCAAAATGGAACAGATTGCTTGCTATTTATGCTCAGAGGGAAGCAAGTGAGTGTAGTGAATGCAGGCCTCATAGTCAGTGAAACGAGGGGGCTTGGACAAGGGGCGATGGACGTACCATCCTCTCTTTGACCCTCCATATCCTCTGAACTTCTAGAATGTTCCTCTTCAGAGGTGTTCCTCTCTTTCTCTTCTTCCTCCTCTTCGACTTCCTCACCTTCTTCTTCTCCATCCTTTTCATCCTCCTCATCCTCATCCTCCTCTTCTTCCTCCTCAGGCTCTTCTTGGCCATTTTCCTCTCTTTCCTCTTTGCTTTCCTCATGGCTCCGTTGGTAATCAGGCTCCTTCTCCTCTTCTTCAAACTCGTCTGCACCTCGTGGCTCAGGCACCTCATCCCCTCGGGCATTGTTGAGGATATGATTGTCTATGGCATCCTCCCATGGCAGTTCATCAGCCTCACCAACTTTGTTGCCATCAGATCCCACATCCTTTCCCTTGTTCTCCTCGGACTCTGCGTCTTGGCCCCTGGGCTCACTCTCTCCCAAGGTGTTCCCCTCCTCTTTGGAAACATCCCTTTCACTGTTCTGCTGACTCTTCTCCGCCTCTAGCTCAGCCAAGGAAGCAATCGGATCTTCATCTGGAGCCCCTTCCAATAGATCTGGAATTCAAATAATAAAACAAGAACGAAACCATCAGGAAATGATTCGGTTTATATACGCAACAGAGTGCAGCAGAAAGTGACATGAAAAACCACCATGAATCCATAAGCAAATACTTCAACGTCTGCTATTTGGAACACATCAGGTGTGATGTATAACCAGGTTTGAGGTGGTGGTGGTATCTCAAAGTCTGGAAAGGTTTTGTTGGGGTAAAAACATAAATAGGAGTCTTGTGTGTTAGTCAAACTGTAGTATTACAGTCAACACACTGCTTCCAGTCAGCATTTGATCCCACTGGATTCTAACAGCCAACTCAGTCCTTCAGTGATCCGTAAAATGAATACCCAGCTCAGGGGCAGGGGAAGAACAATGAGTAGTCTGTATAATCAATCAATCAACCAATTTTATTTTACATCCAAAAGCCCGATAATAGTCTGTATAATTAAATTGTAAACCTAGCCAGAGAGTGCTGTAAGCACTATAGGTTGCTATATACACTTAGCTTTTTTAAAAAAATAATCTAGTTTAGTTACCAGTAATTAATTATTTAAATTATTATGAAGGTATTTTAATTTGTAAGGAGAAAGGAAAGTACTTTTTTGTTTTGCTGCTTTGGATTTCAGAACTATTTAGGCAACTCTAAAGGAACAAGGGTATTGACTTAGGAGTGGGTGTCATGTTGAACTTCACTTCATGCAACATAATATCCCTGAAGGTTGACCTTCTAATGTGTGGATAGAGCATTCTTGTATTGACCAGTGAGCTGATCCTTCAGTATGGGACCATGGCTGAGGTTTCTGGCCAGCACGGGAGGGACCGCGCAGTGTCCCTGTGTTGACACCACTACAGCGGTTGACCTCCAGTATAGAGCAGCTGGGCGTGCAAGGCCATTTGAAATGACATCCAGGCTTATGTTGCTGTGCTTGGGCTTTGTGTGGGTTACGCTGACACCAACCTCTTTCTGCATTTGTGTTGCTTTGGCTTTCAAGGACTTCGGACAGCTCATCTTCAAATCCATGGCTTTTCTTTTGCTGCTCCGTCCTTTCATTGGCTCCTATTTCACATGGTTAGGTTGGGGTGGAAAGTGGGAAGAGAAACAAGCATTTAAGAACTCCCCTCTTTTCAAACAATGAAGACTATTTCAACATTTTCCTTTCTTGAACAGCAAACACAGTAAAAACTCAGACAGTTCTCCATTTCTCTGCATTTTTAAAAGTTTTATTTTAAAGCATCGAGTCCATAAATAAATGTCCAATTCATGTTGCTGCATTGTGTCATGAGAAGGGGGCAAACACTCCATGCACATATTGTTATAAGGAAGAAGGGAAACTGACATCCAAAGGCAAACTCCATGTTGAACCAAGCATGTTCAATAGAATCGGAAGAACTCCAGTATGAAATTGGCCTTTGCTGTGAATTCATCAGGTGGCCATAAAAGCCACTGTCTCCCTCATCCTCGGCCCACCCACATATGCAGTGTGAAGATATAATAATATGGACTTGCTTTGCAGAGTTGTGAAGTTTGCAACTCATGAATGCTTGTGTAACACCCTGAACACTTCTGAACACTGGGCACCTCATAAGAACATAAGAACATAAGAAGAGCCATGCTGGATCAGGCCAAAGGCCCAGGAATCTGTCCAATCCCCTTTTGAAGGCATCCAGGCCAGATGCCATCACCACATCCTGTGGCAGGGAGTTCCACAGACTAACAACTCGCTGGGCGAAAAAAATTCTTTTGTCTGTTCTCACTCTCCCAACCCTCAATTTGAGTCAATGTCCCCTAGTTCAATAATTTTGTGAGAAGGAGAAGAGTGTCCCTCTATCCACTTTACTCATGCCCTGCATTATTTTGTACATCTCAATCATATCTCGCTGAGGTGCCTTTTTTCCAAACTAAAGAGCCCCAAATGTTTTAGCCTTTCCTCATAAGGGAGCTGCCCCAGCCCAGTAATCATTTTAGTCACTCTCTTTTGCACTCTCCTTTGTGACCAGAATTGTGCACAATACACCAGGAGCACCCTTACTATTGTTTTGTATAATGGCATTATAATGTTGGCTGTTTTATTTTCAATCCCCTTTGTGATAATCCCTAGCATGGAATTGGCCTTCTTCAGCGCTGCCACACATTGGGTAGACACCTTCATGGAGCTGTCCACCAACACACCAAGATCTCTTTCCTGATCCGTCACAGATACCGCAGAGCCCATGTGTCAATAATCACAATTCTACTTGTGACTTAATGACAGAATCAGCTACCGTCAAAACCACTAGGTGAAATCATCTTGTACAGTGGGAAATAGCAAAATGCTGCTGATTATAGCTTCCCTTGAAGCTCGTACAAAAATACAACAAAAGTCACATGCCCCCTAAAAGTGCCAAAGTAAGTCCTTCATCAGTGGCAATTTGCCTGTTCCACTTGCAGAGTTGCAAAACAGGATTGCAAGCAATATATGCCTCTTACGTTTGCAGTTTTCTGGTAGCACCTGCAATGTGACAATTTTTGAAAGTCACTGAAAAGTTCAGCATAACTTTTCAGGGTGTTTTGGAATCTCAGGCTGCAACTGATGTTGAAATTTTTAGTCAAAGCAGTTTTCAGAAGTCTCCACTAATTAAATTATATTTTTATCACCCTGATGGACAGTCATTGGCACCACCTGATCCCACTTCTCAGTCAGTAGCAAAGCCACTCAGCTGCCTCACTGATTTTTTATTACCCTCTATTTCAGTCCTTATATTAAAATCTGGAACAGGTAGAAGGCTATTGTTTTAATGAAAGCTATTTTTCTTTAAGGTATTAAGATTAACCTATATGATTCAGAAAAACAATTAATTTCATGCTGACAACAGCTCATTATTACAAAAGGAGCATTTCACACTTCCCATGGTTTGTTAATGAGCTTGTGGGGCCTTTTGATTAGTCTTTAGAAACCGATATATCCACAAGAACATAAGAAAAGCCATGCTGGATCAAGCCAAAGGCCCATCTAGTCCAGCTTCCTGTATCTCACAGTGGCCCCACCAGATGCGTCTGGGAGCCCACGAGACTAGATATCTGTCTCCTGATACCACTCCCCTGCATCTGGCCCTTGAAGTACCCCAGTTTTAAGCCTGGAGATTACACATCTCCATCATGGTTTGTAACCTGTGATGAACTTTTCCACTGGGACCTCTATACGCAGACCTCTATGCCCACTGAAATGGGTGTGGATCTGGCCAACCAGACTTCTGCCACCTGCCCACACCCCATGATTCCTGCTGAACTGCACCTTGGATTGCAATTTCCTGAAGCTCCTTGAGTAAGTTCTGGTGGCGAAGGATAGAGCGGATTCTTTCATCTGTAAGAGAAGAAAACATTATGTGAACAAGGGCCTGGCACAAGACACTTTTGGCTCATCCGAATTCCATTAGCATTGTAGGTGGTTGCGGTTCTATCTATCTATCTATCTATCTATCTATCTATCTATCTATCTATCT
>JAHTLZ010000225.1:11237269-11285348 GCA_023846285.1 Phrynocephalus versicolor
ATTTATTTATTTATTTATTTATTTATTTATTTATTTATTTATTTATTTATTGCATTTCTAGACCGCCCGATTTTGCAAATAGGGACTCAAGGCCATTTACACTAAAGCAAATTAATCAATGATTAAAAACAAACAAAACAATAAACAGCTAATTTAAAAAATAGACTAAAAACATTAAAAATCCAGACCCCGAAGGGAGGAAGACTAAGGGGTGGCAAGAAAAAAAATCAACGAGAGGGGAGAACAAACATTATATCACTGGTCACTGAAAGCTTCCCTAAGAAGCCAGGTCTTTAAAGTTTTTTTAAAAGCTGGCAGGGACTCCATTTGGCGCATTTCACAAGGCAATTTGTTCCACATCGCAGGACCAGCCACTAAGAAGGCCTGATTACAGGTGGCAACCTTATGGGTTGTCCTGACATCTGCCCAAAGACCAGCATGGGAAAGATTACACCTTCTGGACTCATTTCTGCTCTAACCTTCTTTGGTTTCATCATGGGCTTCATTTTATAACTGTTAGGGTTATAACATCTGGGACTCAGGCATATTGTCTAGAACAGTAGTTCTCAATCTTGCATCTTGGAGTACAACTCCCAGAAATCCTGATACTGCCAGTTAGTGCTGAAGGCTTCTGGGAGGTTTAGTCCAAGAACAACTGACAACACAAGGTCAGGAATCATTGATTGGTCTAGAACAGTGGTTCTAAACCTGTGGGTCCCCAGATGTTCCTGGACTGCAACTCCCAGAAATCCTTCTCAGCACAGCAAGTGGTGGAGGTTTCTGGGTGTTGCAATCCAGGAACATCTGGGGACCCACAGGTTGAGAACCATTGGTCTAGAACCTAGAGCATTGGTTCTCAACCACTGGCCCTCTAGAAATTTTGGATGACATCTCCCAGAATCCCTGGTGATTCCCCATACCTGTGTTGAAACTTGTGACCTAAATGTAAGCTATTGTACTTTTATATGGATATATGGAGAGAAAGCAATGTATAAGTCTGAAGAATAAATGCTGGTTACAAGATTTTTAATTTCTGTGCGTCAATGGGACTGGCTTTACTTATTCTAACCATCTCCTTTTGATATAATATAGCATTGGGTAAAGTAATGTAATATAAAAAACATAAGTGATAGGGAGGTAAATTAATATCAAATATGCAATCTGTTTATTTAAACAATTATTACAAATACATTGCTCATCAAAAGACATGTAGAGATGGTTTGAAGCTGTCATTTTCAGACAGATCCTTCTGTTATCTTGCCACCATTGTCCATCTATTGAACTTGACATGGTGAAAAGAATGGAACAAGATTTCTGTGGATTATCTCAAGGGTTAGTCCAGCTTCCTCACCCAGGCACCACTTAAATGTATTGGACTACAATACCCATAAGCACTCTCAGTTCTAAATCCAAATGGAGACTTTGCCAAGAAATCAGAATATCACTGAGACTTGGGAGGGCTGCTCTCAAGGAACGAGAAATTTTCCTGAAGTGTAAAGGGATATGGAAAAGATCGTTCTTCCTGTGGCATTCCCAAGTGGTTGTGAAAGAATTAAGAAAGCAGTCAGGGAAAAATCCCAGTTCATTTGAAAGGTGGTAGAGGAGGCCTTTAAAGATACCATATGCTATCAGAAAGACAAATAAATGGATTTTCTATCAAATCAAGCCTGGACTGTAAAAGTTAAAACACCTAAATTGAGGCTATCATACTTTGGATAAGAAGACAACAACTCTCGCTGGGGGTGGTGGAATTAATGCTAGGAAAAAATGAAAGGCAATAAGAAAAGAGGAAGATCAAACATGAGAAGAACTGGCTCCATAAAAGTCTTTTGTTTGAAAGACTTGAGTAGGGTTGTTGGGTTATAGGACTTTTGTAGTTCACTAATTCACAGGAGCTTAAGTTGAACTGACTTGGTGGCATTAACAAAATGCAGTGATCCCCCCCGCGCGCCTATCGCGGGGGTTAGGAACCCAACCTAACCCGCAGTAACTGAAAATCCATGATATGGAGATGCAGGTCGGGCCAGGCCTGGGGGGGCCTAGCTGGGGGCCCTTGTACTTACCCCCAGGCTGGCGCTGCCCCGAACGGGCCTTCCCGAGCCTTCTGGAGGCCCCCAAAGGGCCTCCTTGTGAACCAGAAGTGACTTCTGGTAAACCGGAATTGACTTCCAGATCGCTGAATGTCATTTTTGAGGTCTCTGACAGGCCTAGAAAGGCCTCAGAAATGATTTTTGGTGAACCAGAAGACTTCTGGTTCACAGGGAAGCCATTTTGGGGCTTCCAGAAGGCCCGGAAAGGCCCTCGCAGGCCTGTTCAGGGCAGCACCAGTCCTGGGGTAAGTACAGGAGGCCCCCTTACCTCAGGGTTATTTTTTTTTTCAGATACTGTGGTCCCGTGATATAGCAGGACCGCAGTATATAAACCGCGAACAGGCAGGGGACTACTGTACTTCACTTGTATTCAGTACAGATCTATTGAATACAGGTTGACCCCTCCTTTAATGCAGACTTTCCCTAAGCTGATAATATCCAAATATATTTGATCTCCCAACATCCCCCAACCACTGTGTCATGGCAGGAAAGGGTGAGAGTTGTAGTTTGAACACATCTGGAAGGCTACTCCACTGTAATGAAAAAGCAGGACCAGGGACAATGCAGTAATGGATGCATGTCACGAAACACAACACATCATAGCTTCCTAGTGTTAGTCTGCCATGTGTGTCTGGGTTCTTGGCAAGGTGTACTTCCGTTTCCTGTTTTATAAGTTTCCTGTTTTATAAGTTACCAGATGTGCTCGTAACATTGAAAAGTACCTCCAAGAAGAAACTCCTGAGTCCTTTCCATGACGTGCGAGTCAATGTCAGCCGAGTTTCGTAAATCAAACTCTGTTTACATAAGCATATAACTCCTTGTCTTAATATGAGAAAGGAGGTCTTTATAGAAGGAGGATGTGAACAAACAGCTCTTTCTGCTCCACAGAAAATTACCTACCCAGCTGTTTAAATTTACTATCAACAATAAAGGAACCAGACCTATCTACAGAGGTGGCCCACCAATATTTTCCCACATCATACTTACCCTTTCCTGCTGTCCCTAAGGAAAAAGGCAGTCTGAGAGGTCACCAGATACATTATCTGTAAGAGAAAAAGAAACACATGACGACAACTAACCCTGTTCTGTATTGATGCAGGTAAAAGGATTATACTTATCACCTTACTATGGCATTGGTTATTCTGCATCATGTGATAGTCTTGCCATTTAGACTGAAAATAAGTGTATCATTTCAAACGTGACCCATGAGTCTTACAACACCTTTAAAGCTACTTTATGTTTTATATTTGATTTGGTGCCAGCTTTCCTAGGCTGCAACTACCTCTGCATTTGGTGCAAATTTTAAGCATAATGGAGGTGATTTGAACACACATGAGCTGCCTAAAAATACATTTCTACTTTTCATTCCTGGACTGAACCCTTTTAAAGTCAGCCTATCAACCCAGTGCTCTCTAGTTGTGTTTGACTTCTGTACCTATAATCCCCAGCCAGCAATGGTCATGCTGACTAGGAATGGCAAGGGGGAGTTTTAGGCCAAATGATCTGGAGAGATCCTGATTTGGGAACACTCACAAGGGTTACAAACATACATATGTCACTTATCTATCTATCTATCTATCTATCTATCTATCTATCTATCTATCTATCTATCTATCTATCTATCTATCTATCTATCTATCTATCTATCTATCTATCTTTTCAGATGGCTGAGCTCACCCACAGCATAGGAGAAAAATTGTGGATCTGTTCTACAACATACACATTGTGAGCAAGGACTTGTTAAATTAGGAAGCCACATGGCAAGGGTGAAGGATACACTCTGACCACTTTTAAGCAGAGCTTATAAAAACTTGCTTTTTGCACATAAGTTCCCAGAATGCACTGGGCAGTATAGCCAGCACCATGTTAGCTAGAGGATTCTGGCAGAAGTACAGCAGTAATACGGTCATATCAGTCTCCATTCCCTTTGGAGACCTTTCCTTGATACATGTCAGTGTATGGTCATCAATCTTACAGGAAGGTAAGATTCCTTTAATTGGGGTGAGGATCAAGAAGCAGCCGATATTTCTCCAGCTAAGATATTTATCCAGGAACATACACTACTTATGGGGCTTGTTGGGGAACCATCTGTCACTCAGCGACCATTACTTTTAAATTCTGTTCTCATCAAGCCTCCAGGGCCATGTTGTCATCTGTCCAAGATGGCAGGAACATCCTCAAGGCTTTCACGTCAGCTGTTGTTTCCTTGTTCACCGTGTGGGAATCATTCTTTTTGGAGCTTCACTCTTCCATGAACATAAAAGCCATTGCACAGAACCACAGTTACTGCTGAGTCCAACTTCTTGAAGCCTACGGAGACTTTTATTTTCTCTCCTGCACTGCACCACAGCACAGAATGCGGAGGAGAAATACCAGGATGTGTGGGGGAAGAGATGTGCAGAGGTGTGAGGAAATAAGCACAAGCAAAAAAGTGTTGGCCAAGAAATTGGGAGGACCCCCTCCCCCTGGCCATGAAACTCACTGGGTGGTCTTGGGCCAGTCAACGTCTCCTAACCTGATTTACCTCATAAATTTGTGAAAAACAAGTGGGGAAGAGGAAAACCATGCCGTGTGGCTAAATGGAGGGAAATCTAGATAGAAAGGGGGTTGGTGGTTGTCATGTGTCTTCAAGTGGACTCTGACTTACAGTGACCTGATGATCAGTCTCCAAAATGTCTTGTTCTCACAGCTCTGCTCAGCACTTGTAGACTCAAGCCTGTGGTTCCTTTGGGGAGTCAATCAATCTCATATTTGGTCTGCCTCTTTTCCTGCTTCCTTCAACCTGTCCCAGCATTGTTGTCTTTTCCAGAGAATATTGTCTTCTCATGATGTGCCAAAGCAGGACACCCTTCGTTTCAACATTTTTGCCTCCAGAAATAGTACAGGTTTGTTTTGTTCTAAGACTCACTTTTTTTGCTTTTCTGGCAAAGATGACAAATGAATAAATGGATACATCTGTGACACTTATCCTGCTGGAACTATGACTGGCAATTCTGCTATTTTGCATGGCTGCTGATTTGTCTGTTAAAAACACGGTGAGAATTCCACACAACCTATGGCTATCCAGAATGTCTCCGTAATTGGATGTTTAAAAGGAAATCCTACTTAAATCTTGACATAGATATTCTTTTAAAAGTAGGCATAGGGTATCTAAATGTAGATGCTCCCCCGGTGAATGTTCCTGGCCAAATGGGGATTTGAACTCTTGTTTCCACAGTCATAGGCCATCACTCTGTCCACTACACCACACCTAGTATACAGAGTGGAAGAAGTGTATTCTACTTATTTACCACCCAATAGCACTTCAAGTACTCTCTGGGCAGTTTACAATTTAATTATGCAGGCTAAGTGTACAGAGAACCAGAAAAAAAAGATTTCAGGATGGGATCAGGGCTGTTCTAGCTTTAGATATTACTCTTACAAACATCCACATGCACACCTTCATCCATCCTTAGCATCTCTGCATTCTGCCTTATAAGTCCAACGGGGACCAGGCACCACTGGGCGACTGGACTCGTTGGCTGCTCCAATGTCTCAGCCCTCCTGTTGCAAAACCTTTTGACTTGGCTAATCTTAATAACCTTTGACTTGCAGAACTGGAAGGGACTCCGTGGTTCATATAGTCCAGTAGTTCTCAACCATTAGGTCCCCAGATGTTCCTGAACTGCAACTTCCAGAAATCCTTTCCAGCACGGTGAACGGTGGAGGTTTCTGGGAGTTGCAGTCCAGTAACATCTGGGGGTTGAGAACCACTGATCTACTCTACCCCCGGTCTACGAGGCACAGTGGGAAATCAAATGACCCAACCTCTGGCTCTACAGCTTAGACCCTTAAACCTCTGAGCAGTTCAGCTCTGTTATGGAGGCCTCTGAGACATATTCTAGGATCGGAGCAAGTTTTCAATCTGACCCTAGATAGAAGCACACCAGGTTCATCGTGTTGAAGCAACCTGCACCCTATACCAGATTCATGTGCCCTGGCTGATGCCATCTCTTCAAGGTCTCTCTTCTTTCCTACTTCTGCTCAATGAGATACTTTAACTTGTGATGTGAAGACTCCCTTTGTATATAAACCAGGGTTCTAACCATGACTTGTGGCCTGTCCTTTTCCCTATCCCTGGACTCAGCTGCTTCCAGAGAATGAGACAGGTAATGCATTTACATTTTCTGGATCTCATATTTCCCCACGGATGGGGTTGTTTTTACAGTGCAAGTAAATTGCTTCTCAAATGTCAAAACCTGGTCACGTATGCTCCCAAAGACAGCAGCTTCAAAGATCAGGCTGTCAGCCTCCTGCATTGTTAAAGAGGATTCATCTTTTGCAGTCATTTTTAGGTCAGCAGCAATGTGGCACAGAATCTCTTTGATTCTCTTTGCCATGTTCTACTAACTAACCGTCCCTCCTCTTCTCCACCCTCCTCCTCCCTCCCCTCAACTATACACCCCCACCTCTATTTGCTACAGCCTATCATATCATCTACAGCTCATGAATATTTGCTATGAAATGTATATCTCAGCTCATATTATATCTTACACCTCATTCTGCTGCTATATATGTCTGAAGTTCACATGTGAACGAAACGTTACATTAAAATATGAAAATTAGTCTTTAAGGTGCCACATGTTTGTGTCTTTTATTTTATTTTGTTTTGTTTTTCTTTGAATTTTGCCTGAAAATCTTTGCCATTACTGCACTTATAGCAGCCTGACATTAATTGCATGAATTGCCAAGCATCTGGCTTACACTCGTCAAAAATATATAGAGATAGATATACAGAGAGTGTCCATTTGTGCTGGTAGGTTTCTTGACTAACGTCTTATTCTCCTTATCACTGGTTTATGGACCACTAAGAGGTTGGAGCAAGACCTAGGCTGTCCACGTTACAGTCCCGACTGAGCCATAAAACTTAGCGATCATGAATCAATCTTCCTCCCTTATAAAATATATAGAAAACCTAGCTCTTCCATATGAGCCTGCCCATACTATGTCAAAACAGGGCCTTCTCAGCAGTTGCCCCGCCAACTTTGGAATGCCCGCCCAACAGAGATATGCCTGGCGTCAACGCCTTTGGCTTTTCAGCGCCAGGCAAAGTCCTTCCCGTTCTGCCAGCATTTTGATTAGATAGTGTTCTTTTTAGGTGGGCTCATGAGCAACAGAATTTTATTATTTCTATTGCATTATTGATTGTTTTAAATTGTTTTGTATTTTATGGTTTTAACAATTATGTTGTTTTATAGTTTTCATATATTGTTGTATGCCACCCAGAGACCACTTGGTAGTTGGACAGATTTTTTTTTGGTAAATAAATAAATAAATAAATTCATATTTCAAAAAACAATTAAATCCTCCAACCCTGGCTCATGTTGCCCATGAAACCCATTCTTTGGCCACTGGTACACACAGGACAGGTAAATAATCCTTGCATTATACCTTTCATAACAGACATCTAGAAGCATCCTCTGTTTGTTTATCAAATCATTTGAAAGGCTACTAAGCCATTACCACCACATCCTGGAGTAATGCTTCCTGTAAGTTAATAATTCATTGTGTAAAGAAGTACTTCTTTCTGATTATCCATTAATCCATCTTCCACCTATTTAACTGGACAACTTAATGATTAAGATTGTATTACATACAAGTTCCTAAATGAGACAGAGACAGACAGACAGACAGACACACACACACATACACACATGCACACAGAGATAGAGCTGGCTAAGCTTGGCTTTGGATTCAGAGTTAGCGAAATCTGCTAATTAATAGATGGCACCAGACAAAAACAAAAGAAAAAGAAAAAAGAGACAAGTGTTGTGGCACCTTAAAGACTGCCATATTTTAGTATACATTTTTCTTGTCACATGTCTTCAGTTATATGAGGCGAAATACAGAGAATACAGAAAATTTAAACAAACTACAGGCTGGCAGCAGACATTAGACAGGGGGAAATACACTGAAAAGAGAGACGGTGCTCTCTTTTGAATTCAGAAGCAGGAGGAAATAATTGGTTAGCGTTGGATAGACTAACCATCAGCCCAGTCCAGAAAGCTCCCTTGCAGCCAAACCTATTAAAAGCAGCATGCGAGGTTGGGGGGAAAAAAACACCAACAGAAAATGCCATTCTATACATGCCAGTCCAGTTGGTATCATGGTGAGGAATGAGGAGAGGGTACACTATCTGATCCTTCAGCTCAGATCACTATCAAAAGAGCTTGGCTTGCTCCAGATGCCAAAGCTGAAGAGCTGCCGGATTTAATCGCTCTCCCGACTGAACAATCTGTAACAACCCTTCGAGTAAACAACTGATTTTCCATGTGCCCTTGGCGGTTGATTACTTGTGACCCTGTCCTTGTGTATAGTTTGCTAGGAGTCCATCTGGAATAACCTGTAAAAGACTTCTTTTTTCCTGATCAGTTGTGGTCTCGTCCTGGAATATTGTGTTCTCACATGTACAGTATTTAATATGCTTGTCTTTGCACAGTGCTGACTCACCGTTCAAGACGAGGCATGTGAAGTCTTATTGTGTGGCTACAGCTGGTATAGTTTATTGCTCTGCAGTTTTAGTAGCAAACAAAACCTGGGTTTTTAAATTAAGTTCATTCGTCATTAGATTCATATAAGAGGTTCATCTGTGTTTGTCTCCAGCTTATATCGCATCCACACCTGAAAAACTTTGAAATGTTTACTGAAGAAATGCATGACGAAGGTGCTTTTTAAACCAGGAATGGTTCACTAAGCAGTCCGAAATACAGTACTGTATGGCTTTTTCAACTTAAACTCTCCATGGCTGTTTCTTGTTAGCAATTTGGGTCTGTGCGCTATTCTCAGGCCCTGGGAGAATTCATGAACATTTGCGGCTTCACAGCAGTTTAGCTAATGGTTTAGGGGCTTACCAACATGCGGTAGCACATTTCATTTTATTACATAAAGCCAAGTGTGCTGCATCTATGCAGCCCCATAGTGCTTAAAGCTGTCTCTGGGTGCTTTACCAGTTAATTGCACAGGCTGCACATTGCATAACAGTCTGTCATGAGGGGAGAATAACCCAAAAAGCATATCTGAAAAGCTCTGTTTTTACCCACTTTCAGAAGGATAGCAAGGAGCCTGGCGCACCTCCACCAGCAAGGTGTTCCAGAGTGTCATGGTAAACCACGGAAAAGACCTGTTCCTAGTTACAGATTTCCAGGCCTCAGCTGGAGGAATGGGTGGCACAGTGGAAGGATCTCAGGGAGAGGTGCTCAAACAGGTACATAAGAACATAAGAACATAAGAAGAGCCATGCTGGATCAGGCCAAAGGCCCATCTAGTCCAGCTTCCTGTATCTCACAGTGGCCCGACCAAATGCGTCTGGGAGCGCACAAGACTAAATCTCTGTCTCCTGATACTACTCCCCTGCATCTGGCCCTTGAAGTACCCCGGTTTTAAGCCTGGAGATTACACATCTCCATCATGGTTTGTAACCTGTGATGGACTTTTCCTCCAGGAATCTGTCCAATCCCCTTTTGCAGGCATCCATTTTCTTTTGTCTGTTCTCACTCTCCCAACCCTCAATTTGAGTGTATGTCCCCTAGTTCTGGTATTTTGGGAGAGGGAGAAGAGCTTCCCTCTATCCACTTTACTCATACCCTGCATTATTTTGTATGTCTCAATCATATCCCCCTAAGGCACTTTTTTTCCAGACTAAAGAGCCCCAAATGTTTTAGCCTTTCCTCATAAGGGATGTCCCCCAGCCCAGTAACCTTTTTAGCCACTCTCTTCTGCACCTTTTCCAGTTCCACTATGTCTTTTTTGAGATGCAGTGACCAGAATTGTACACAATACTCCAGGTGCAGCCTTACTATTGTTTTGTATAATGGCATTATAATGTTGGCTGTTTTATTTTCACTCCCCTTATTGATAATCCCTAGCATGAAATTGGCCTTCTTCACCGCTGCCACACACTGGGTAGACACCTTCATGGAGCTGTCCACCAATTCAAGAGCCCCAAATGTTAGAGCCCCAAAGGTAGCAGGATGGCAAACTCTTAAGGGCCTTCTATGTGGACATTAATACTTTAATTCTGGCACAAATGCTTACGGGCCACCAATGCAAGCAAGCCAAGAGGAGGGAGATATGATCATAATTCAAGGCACTAGAAACCAAGCTGGCCACTACATTTTGAAACTGTTGTCGCTTCAAGGGCAGTACTAAGTAGTGATCTTTGAATTTAGCAACACGTGAACTAGGTGGGCAATCCAGCAAAGCTAGAAAAAGGGAGACCTAGTAGCAGCTGAGACCATGAAGAGGGCTGGGTCCATCAAATTGTGGGCCTGGTCCTTCATAGGTAGTGTAATCCCATCCAGTCTAGGTAAGGAACCCCTTAGCTGGTGAGGATCTCCTCCCAACAACAAGACTTCCATCTTGTCAGGAATGATCTTCAGCCTGTTAAGCTTCATCCAATCCATAACTGAAGCCAAGTAGGATTGCTTTTGGCCACTCACTTCTTAAATAGAATGCTTCTAGTTCTTTAAAAAATCCTGGTGTTTAATTCATGCTGAGAACCGCCCAGAGTTCACAGGAGAAAGAATGGAGAAAGTTGGGCGGTGTATAAATATAAACAAATAAACAAATAACACCTGGAATCCCCTGTGATCTTTTCGGTGGAATGGAATTGGGGGTTATTTCTATCATTTCCCCCATACCAATTTTTGTTACTATTTTTTTAAAATTAATGGCAAACACCACCACCACCTCCAAAGAAAATGCCCACCTCCGTTTTAAACCTTCTTCCTTGCAAAGCACAAGAACAATGCAGCTCTTTGATTTAAAGATCCATAAGGAGCAGGAGGTCTGGGGCAGCGATGTGTCTTGTTAAACTTTATGCTTTCCCAGCTAATAAGGGGGAAACGTTCTCCCGGAGTAAATCTAGTGAGCAGATGTCAAGCGTTCTCTGTAACTCCCTCTGCATGATGATTTAGATGTTGAGGAGGCTGAGCAAATTTGCTTTGCTCAGAGACAGATTGTTTAAACCTAAGCCTTGGATGTAGTTAAAATAATCGCTGACAGCGGTGGAGCTGTGGAAAATCACCCGTGCATAACACCATAGCTGCAAAAGAGTGAGTCAAAAGACTATTGGGAATGCAGATATCTTTTAGGTGAGATGATTGGTATTCTCTTATTCCATACATTCAAATGTCCAATCAAGTTTGCAAGAGCAAAATGCCTATTAAAACTGACTATAGTTTGCCTTGATGGAAAAGAAGACTGAAGGGTTAATTTGAAAGCACCTCTCCAGTATCTGAAGGGCTGTCATACAGAAGAGGGTCAGGATCTGTTCTCGATCATTCTAGAGTGTAGGACCTGCAAGAAGGGAATTAAGTTGAGAGAACCCAGCTTTTTGGCTGAATATCAGGAAAAACTTCATAGAATCATAGAATCATAGAGTTGGAAGAGACCTCAAGGGCCATCTAGTCCAACCCCCTGCCATGCAGGAACCCCATCACAATATTTCCAACAGATGGCCATCCAGCCTCTGCTTGAAAACCTCCAAGGAAGGAGACTCCACCACCCTTTGTGGCAGCATATTCCACTGCCGAACAGCTCTAACTGTCATGAAGTTCTTCCTAATGTTCAAATGGAATCTCTTTTCCTGTAGTTTGAAACCATTGCCCCGAGTCCTAGTCTCTGAAGCCATGGAAAACAAACCTGTTCCCTCTTCAATATGACATCCTTTCAAATATTTAATCATAGCTATCATATCCCCCCTCAGCCTTCTTTTTGAAAGGCTAAACATTCCCAGTTCCCTAAGCTGTTCCTCATAAGACATTTCCTCCAGACCCTCAACCATCCTGGTCACCCTCCTCTCCACCCACTCGAGGTTGTCAACATCCTTTTTAAATTGAGGCGCACAGAACTGGACACAGTACTCCAGGTGCGGTATGACCAGAGCAGAACAGAGTGGTACTATCACTTCCCTTGATCTAGACACTATGGTTCTGTCGATGAAACCAAAAATTGCATTGGCTTTCTGCCTCATCACACTGCTGACTCATGTTCAATTTGTGGTCCACCAAAACTCCCAAATCCCTTTCACAAGTACTATTCTCCAGCCATGTATCCCCCATCCTATTTCTGTGCAATTCATTCTTTTTACCTAGATATAGCACCCAACATTTCCCTCTGTTGAAATCCATTCCATTAACTTTGGCCCAGGACTCTAATCTGTCAAGGTCTTTTTGAATTTTCATCCTATCCTGTAGGGAATTAGCAACCCCTCCCAATTTGGCATCACCTGCAAATTTAATTTACATACTCTCTATTCCTTCCTCCAAGTCATTAATAAAGATATTGAACAGCACTGGACCCAGAACAGAACCTTGGGGCACCCCACTGGTCACGCCTCTCAAAGCTGAAGAGAGGCCATTTACGATCACCCGTTGGGTGCGATCAGTCAACCAATTACAAATCCACCTAACAGTAGCACTATCTATCCCACTTTCTACTAACTTCTTAGGAAGAATATCATGGGAAACCTTATCAAAGGCCTTACTAAAGTCCAGATAAGCAATATCCACAGCATTCACCTCATCCACCAGGCCTGTAATTCTATCAAAGAAAGAGATCAAATTAGTCTGGCATGACTTGTTTTTAAGAAACCCGTGTTGACTTCTTGTAATGACAGCATTGTTTGTTAAATAATTGCAGACTGACTGTTTAATAATCTGCTCTAGGATCTTTCCAGGAATTGAAGTCAAGCTGACTGGGCGGTAATTATTTGGGTTCTCTTTTTCCCCCTTTTTGAAGATGGGGACAACATTAGTCCTCCTCCAATCAATGGGGACTTCCCCTTTCTCCAGGACTTCTTAAAGATTATTGCCAATGGTTCTGAAATTACTTCTGCCAGTTCCGCCTAACTGTTAGGGCAGCACAACAGTGGGACCGATTACTTCAAGAGGTGGTGAGTGCACCAACAGTGGAGGCATTCAAGAGAAATTTGGACAACTACCCGGCAGATATCCTTTGATTTGTATTCCTTCACGGAGCAGGAGGTGATGGCCCTGTAGGTCCTTTCCAACTTCACTATTCTATGATTCTATGAAATCATTTTAAAAATCTAATTTAGTCTGATGGAAGCACATCAGCTTATTAAGCAATCATTTCAATTACCAGGTACATATTCTCGAGGCAGCTGGTAGCCCTCCATGTACTTTGTTTATATTTTTGAAAAATGCAGGTTTGGGCACCGAAGCTTGGCCATAGATGCAATTATAAAATGAAACAGTTGGTTCTTGAAGATGCCAGGCTGTGCTGAGGACAACACCCTGTGCACGTAAGGTTCTGTCCAGGCACTCAACAATGTGGGGGCCACTGGGCACGCTTCTGTTGCTTCCACAGCCCTGGGAGAACACAAAGGCTTTGCCTCGGACATCATTTTGAAGATCCCTCATTAACAAGGTCATCATAAGTCATAGGTGACTTGAAGGCAGGTCACAACAACAGTCTTCTCAAGTGACTGTGGTGATAGAGAGTCCAGTCTCCAATTAACAGCCAAGCAAGCAGACTAGTGCCTGGACTTACCTATACCACCAAAGTGGTTTCTTTGTTTTCATTTATGCATGCTGAAAACTGCACATGATAGCCACCTTGGACTAAAACACCCAGAATTTTACAGCTGACACATCTATTGGCTATCTACAGGGTTAAACTAGTCAGTGGATTCTAACTGGCCAATCAGACTCTAATATTCAGTCCCTGTTAGGCACCCAAACATTATAATGTATAAGGCTTGATGATTTCTTCGCATGCCCATTTCCTCAAAGTCAGCTATAAATCTAATTGCAATAATCTTCAAATGAACCAGCGGTCTGTAATGCCAATAATCTGACTCACCAGGAGTCCTCTGAAATCCTCACTGATGAAGCTCCCTAGGTTTAGTTGAATGGTCTTTTTGAAACCCTTGAGCTGAGCCAGATTTTCTAACCTATTGGCAGCCACAAGAGGTGTAATTTGTATTGTGGATTCTGTAGCAAACAGCTTATTTCCAGATCCAGGGGTGGGTTTGCAAATTAAATCAAACAGCTAGGTAAAGCAGGATGGGCCATAAATCTTACCGCAGGAAACGGCAGCCAAAGAAGAATAACCTTGGTGCAGGTTGTAGATGATACAAACAGGATGTGCTCTAACCTTAATTGCCCTTGTGGCAGGGCAATTAAAGCTCCCTTTAATTATAATGAGTGTTGCATGTGATGGCTAAGGAAAAAGTAGTAGGGGAATATCATGTTTCGAAAAAGCAATGTTCAACAGCTCCTCTAATGAGATGGTTATCATTTATTCAGCCAAGGATGAGGACTTTTATGGATCTGTTAATGGAGAGAGAAAAAACCCAAGAGGCCTTAAATCCTTTGATGCAAGATAAATTTGACATTAAAAATTCCATCTGCATTATGATTTAATTTATCTAAGTGGTCTGGGTGAATGAAGGTGTATTTCTTTGACAGAGTATAACCTCATGTGTTCAGAAGTTCCAACACGGCACTATCCACACCGATTGTACAAACTAAATAAATGTTTATATGCGCTCCTCAATACTATCTAAATAATTAGGAAATAACATCCAGGTACAGTATTTGGTTCCTGTTTTCTGAGGACAGGGATCAGGCTAGAACAAAAGTCACAGAAAATAGATTGCGGATACAAATGTTTGTAAGAGCAGATGAGGTAACAGTGACCTCACAAGAGGCAGACTACAATTTCCATTATCCCTGACTACAGGCCATGCTGGCTGGAGATTACCAGAATCGAAAGCCAACAACATTAAAGGGGGTACGGCAGTGTCTCTACTACTAATGATGCCATTTCACAACTCTGATATCTGTCCTATATATTTCCATTCCCTCCCAATGGGGATAAAGTAACAAAGACTAGTATCCTGTTTTTTCTGTCATTGTGTTAAGGGTGAATACGTCTTTTCCCCTCCAGGCTTTCCTTTGCACATTTGGGAATTATCGAATGTGAAATCAATTATTCAGGGGAGCAGAATGTGGCAGGAAAAATACTGTGCAACTTTTGATGTTTTATTTCTAACCTTGCATGCTGCCTGTAGTTTGAGTGATTGGAAGGGAGTTTTCTGGGCTGGGGTAATCATCTATCTATCTAGCACTCACCAATCATTCCGTCCAGCTTCTGAATTCCAATAGAGCCTCACCTCTGTTCCACTCTTTTGTCAGTTGGTAACAGTTGTCCTTTTGCTATTGATCTGTTTGGTAGATTACCAGTATGTGTGCAGTAGAGAAAGCAGCGTATGCAATATGTAATTTCAAGCAACTGTAAGTAAATAAACACTTTTATTCTTCCTCCTCCAAATGTGTCAAGGTGAGTTATTGAGACTTTAAGTGCCAGTTAATGAAAATGAGAGATACTCTAGGGCAGGGGTGCCCAAAATTTTTGTAAGGAGGGCCAGATTTGGTGGCTGAGAATGTATCAGGGGCCGGTTGCTCCCCGACCCTGCCACCCCACTGCAAGCCCCACCCACTGACCCCTTGCAACCCCACCCACAGGAAGGAAGGCAGGGACCAAGGGAGGGAGGGAGGGAGGGAGGTAGAAACCAAGAGAGGAAGGAAGGAAGGTGAGGAACAAGGAAGGGAGTGAGTGAGGTGGGGACTATGGGGGGGAGGAAGGAAGGAAGGTGGGGACCAAGGGAGGGAGGAAAGAAGGAAGGTGGGGACCAAAGGAAGCACAGGGAGCTGTGGCCACAGGTCGCCCCTTGGAAGAGGCAATGTGTGTCAGTGTTGGTGGAAGTTTTTTTTTAAAAAAATGGGGCGAAGGAGGGGGAGGGAGGGGTGAGCCAGCCAGCCGCAGGCCACTCAGAAAGGCCTGATGGGCCGGACTTGGCCCCCGGGCCGGACTTTGGGCAGGCCAGCTCTAGGGAACTCTGAAACTACTGTTCTTTGTGGATCTCTGTACTTTTCTGCTGTATAGCAGAAGGAGAATTCTATCATCAATTTTCCATGAACACCATAAAACATGAATAGGATTTTGGCTAAAGAGTTAAATAGCAACTTACAGTTCTTTTTGGCACGAACTTTCATGGATTATACTCCATGAGGTAGAAGGTGATAAAGGTTGAGCACAGATCCTATTGGCCACCTTGTTTTCTTATTACAGTCTGCCTGGGGTTTCAGCAACCAAAGGAATGAATGGAAAGCAGGACCCAAGGAGGTACAGTCAAGAGACCCATGGGCAAATTTTAAAATGCCATGCAGCTTTCCAGTACTGTGACTTGGCCATGCAAACAATAGCTATAAAGAGGTAGAAACAGGGTGATGACTAGGACAACCGCACCTAGCAAAGGAGAAATTTCTGTAAACCAGAAAGAATTTGGATAAGTAGACTTTTGAAATGTAGGTGAACATGAAAAACAGCACCTCTTGAAATGCCCTTGTTTATTAAGCTCTAAGATTCATGTCTTCCTTACCATTAGCTCCTTTGTCTGGGAAAGTTGCTGTTATTATAATTGCCAGTCAGAGCAGCTGCAGGTCATGCTGGTGTGATGGATGGAGACATTGGAAAGTGTCACACACAGTTCAACATCTTGGATGTTAAATTAATTCAGACTTATGGTGAGCCTTTTAAGGGTTTTGTAGAGTCGAGAATACAGTGGACCCTTGTATAACAAACAGTTCTGTTCTGGGTCCAGTGCTGTTCAATATCTTTATTAATGACTTGGAGGAAGGAATAGAGAGAATGCTAATTAAATTTGCAGATGATACCAAATTGGGAGAGGTTGCTAATTCCATAGAGGATTGGATGAAAATCCAAAAGGACCTTGGCAGATTAGAGTGCTGGGCCAAAGCTAACAGAATGGATTTCAACAGAGGGAAATGTTGGGTGCTACATCTAGGTAAAAAGAATGAACTGCACAGATATAGGATAGGGGACACTTGGCTAGAGAATAGTACTTGTGAAAGGGATCTGGGAGACTTGGTGGACCACAAATTGAACATAAGTCAGCAGTGTGATGTGGCAGCCAGGAAAGCCAATGTGATTCTTGGTTGCATCAACAGAACCATAGTGTCTAGATCAAGGGAAGTAATAGTGCCACTCTATTCTCCTCTGGTCATACCCACCTGGAGTACTATGTCCAGTTCTGTGCACCTCAGTTTAAAAAGGATGTTGACAACCTCGAGTGGGTGCAGAGGAGGGCGACCAGGATGGTTTTGGGTCTGGAGGAAATGTCTTATGAGGAACAGCTTAGGGAACTGGGAATGTTTAGCCTCTCTAAAAGAAGGCTGAGGGGGATATGATAGCTATGTTTAAATATTTGAAAGGATGTCATATTGAAGAGGGAACAGGTTTGTTTTCCATGGCTTCAGAGACTAGGACTCGGGGCAGTGGTTTCAAACTACAGGAAAAGAGATTCCATTTGAACATTAGGAAGAACTTCATGACAGTTAGAGCTGTTCGGCAGTGGAATATGCTGCCACAAAGGGTGGTGGAGTCTCCTTCTTTGGTGGTCTTTAAGCAGAGGCTGGATGGCCATCTGTTGGAAATATTGTGAAGGGGTTCCTGCATGGCAGGGGGTTGGACTAGATGGCCCTTGAGGTCTCTTCCAACTCTATGATTCTATGATTCTATGATTCTAGTTTGTATAACATAAAATCTGTACAACATCAAAAATTCCGGAGATAGGGGAAATTTGCTTAACATAATCACCTATGGGGTGAATCCGTACAACATAAAAATCGGATTACTCCGTTTTCAATGCATTCTTATAGAAAATTTGTATAAAGGAAAATTTGCTTAACATAATTTCATTTGGAATTGGAATGAATTAATTCCTTTATACAAGGCACCACTGTACTCAGACGTGGCTCGACAGAGGAAATTTGGTTCCTTCTTGTAGAGCAGCCAGCTCACACTTAAGAATCTTGAATGCATGACCTACTGACATGCTGATGTAAGAGAGCCCTAGCAAGCATCAGCAAAATAATAAATTGTTTATTAGATACCTTGCAATCACAACTTTCCTCTAATGAGTTCTAGTCACTGGGCATGGCTCTTCTCTTGCCCACTTTATCCTCACCGCAAACCCTGTGACGTAGGCTATTCCAGGAGAAAGCAAGTTGCCCAAGATTGTGTAAAGAATTGAATTAGTCGTCCTGGATCATTGGCCAATTTGCCCTCTCAAGTCCCAGACAAACACTGTAACCATCATGGCCAACATTAGTAAATGGTAAAACACTGTTTACTAATGCATTTGTTAAGATCAAACTCAGCCTTTTAGGACTGCAATGTAGACTTTGTGATTGGGTCAGAATTGTTAAGGCATGGATGTCCAAACTTTGGCCCTCCTGATGTTTTGGACCATAACTCCCAGAATTCTAAGCTTAGATTGCCAATGACAAAAGTCTGTGGTTCAAAACATCTGGAGGGCCAACATTTGGACATGCCTGTAAGGAATACAGTCAAAGAAGAACTGGTAGAGCAAGACTTCACTATTTTAAAAAAATCCCTGATAGTTAAAAAAACACTGGGCGGGATTAAAATTAAAGGCATAGAAACCTCATTTCCAAGTCCCTACAAATTTAGAATTTCTTCCCCAGGTATTCTATGATCATTTCTGCTCCTTCCAGCAACAGAATGTACTGCACCAGGCTGATTGGATTACTATTTTTTAAGCTTGGCTTTCAGGTTATGGTCTAGATCAATATTGGCGAATCTATGGCACAGGTGCCAAAGGTAGCACGCAGAGCCCTTTCTGTGGGCACATGACATTGCCCCCTCACAACCATGGCACTTCCCGCTCTGCTCGGAGCCTGCTACTGTGCTCTCTGCAGAAAGCCTGACGAAGGGGAGGCAGTGGTTTGTGGGCTCGTTCATAGCCCCAATTTACTCTCCAGCCATGCTGCTTTTGAGATGCCCAGAGCGGCTTGGCTGGAGAGTAAACTGCGGCTACGAACGAGCCCACAAGCTGCCACCACTCCCCTTGGCTTTCCCAACTTCATCTTTGAAGGCAGAGGGAGTAGGGAAGAGAATGGTTAGCATGGATAGGAGAGCAGGTTTTTGAATTTCCCACAGCCACAGCACCCGCGCTGCGGCCACAGGAAATTCAAAAACCTTCTCTTCGATCCTTGCTTTCCTGAAGGATAGCTTTCCTGAAGGATAGCACCCAAAGCACTTCTTACCTGGATTTGTAACCTGCATTTGAAGTACCAATGTATTCAGGTTAAATGGTCATATTGACACTTTGCAAAAACTAAGTGGGTTTTAAATCACAGTTTGGGCACTTGGTCTGTAAAAGGTTCGCCATCACTGGTCTAGATAGTTTATCTTTTTTGCAGCACTGTATATAAGCTCAGGAATCATGCTAGGGGAAACAAGTGAGCAGCTATGTGATTTTATTGAGGCACTGCTATCTTCCACCAATGTATCTCTATGCCTGGAAATATTCACCAGTCATCATTAAAGGCATAGGAACCCTGTTAGAAGTGGGGAAGAGGGGAATAGCTACATTGGTGTATGCTGTTTAATAGCAACTCTACAGTGCAGGTCATGATGGGTCACTCCCTTTTAGAGATGGGGAGGATGATCCTGCAGTGAACAGCTTGCATGAGAATCAGCTAAGCTTTGAACAAGAGATCACCCTTTCGTGGATATGCACTCATATTGTTTATTTTTTAATTTATTTAAACATTTTACCTCACCTTTCTCCTTAAAAAGGACCCAAGGTGGGTTACATGACTAAAACACAACATTAAACCTAACAATACTGTACAAAGAGGTACAAATACACACACACACACACACACACACACACACACAAACAGATTCTGGAGAGTCTCCACTCTTCCACACATATACATCTTGGACTGCCACCTTTTAAAACTGATCTTGGGGACGATTACACTAATGAAATAAATTTGGTTATGGGTCAGAGTTTTTGAATTCACTTTAAAATCACATGGTAGACACGGGGTTTGGGGGTTGGTGTGTCTGTTCCCTTGGGAAAGCTTTCACTCCATTTTCTTGCAATCTGGCATAGTACTAGTACAGAATGACAGATAGGAGGAAAATGTAAAAAAGCAGAAGTTTCCTTGCAGGACAATACAGGCACTGGGACACACACACACACACACACACACAGAGAGAGAGAGAGAGAGAGAGAGAGAGAACAAGGTTGAAACTGACCAGATCCATTTTGACTATCTCCACTGCGCTTGTTACAAAGCAGATATGGAGTGGAGCCGAAACTGACAAAACACAATGACTGCATTTGAGAAGGAGGGAGACCTGTGTTCATGCACAGGTGGAATGGAAAAGGAGAGGGAGCATGGAAGGCACAACAGTGAGTGGCAAACCCCACAGGCCTAATTTGCACTGACATAAGCATTCACACGCACCCAAACTGTTCAAACTAAATCAAGTTCACAAGCAATTGAAATTAAATGAACCTCTTGCAGCCAAATAAAATACTTTGCTCTCCAACTGCAGCAAACACTTCCCAGGCAAAAAAATAAAAAATAAAAATCTGCACTTCTGTGTGTGTTGTGTACTCACCCTTTAAGCATTTGATTTCAAACATGCTAATCATGCTAAACCTGATTGAATTACAGACTGTGTAACCATCCTTCTTGTTCCTGCAAATTTGACATTATCTAAAGATCCATCCCCAAGAAAGGAAAGGAAGGAAAGTGGTGGTTAACGTTTCAGGGCAGAAGTAGTTTAAAAGGTGGCAGCCTCTTTTGTGGTGTAATTCAAGAAAATCATGCCTTGTTGAATTTATGGCATTCTGTGTGTCTCATACTAACACTGATACTGGTGCTTATAATGCTATTAAAATGAAACTGCAAACACTGCCTTTTTCACAGCAGCTGTTGCTTGTTCGGTTTTCATCTTTCTGAACCACATTTTGAGTGCCATTTTACATCAATATCACCCAAAACTGAACAATTCTCCTAAAAATAACCACTCTTTTAAATCTCATACGAGTCTGTATGCTGGCAATTGAACGATGAGGACTCTAAACCGCTCCCAGTTCCAACTGTATTGAGCACATTTAATTCCAGTCATCTTCACAATTGGGTCTGTAGCAGCCTCCAGCAATGGTATCTGATCTACATATGGAAATACAATCCCTGCCAGCACAATTTCTGTTGGCCCTGTTTGTTGTAGCCAGAATGCCATTGCAGTCAATAAAAATGCTGCTTGGCTCAAGATCTTTGTCCTTAATGAGAGTTCCAGGAATATACTGTAAAATGGGGACAGAACTTTAATTAATTTGTGGGGGAGTTGTACTTTTTTAAAAGTATTTTTTAAAATACTTATATTGCATAGGTTTGGGGAGGGGAATGTTCCTTTTTTGAACTAAAATTCCAGAACTGTCCAGCTGCCTAGTTTCTGGCCATACTGGTAAGAATATCCTGGGAATTATAGTTCTGCGTCTTCCATCTTTCAGTCACAAGGATGCTTCAGGCAGCTAAGAACACAGAAAGAAAGAAAAAACATTGCTCTAAAACAGACAATACTTCAATTAACGATAAAATGAAAGTTCATCAAAAATCATAATAATAAACTCCAGTGAAAGCTAAAGAAGAAAACAATGGTTTCCCATTATTTTCTCAAAAATCATTGCAGAAGGAGAATGGAGTTCCAAAGACAAGAAGGCAGTATAACCATCAAAGTCCCTGCTACTCCTGTTGCTACCTTCTTCAGGGGCATCTGAACAGGATATCTTAATTGCTGGCCCATAAAGTAGTGGAAGATCTTCAGACATTCTAGTTCTCCTGAATCACATTGAATGTAGTCCTGTTTGTGTCCACTCAAAGCTCAAGCTTCATTGAGTTCAATGAGGGTTATAGTAGGACCCTAGTATCTGCTGGGGATTGGTTCCAAGCCTTACCGTGGATAATAAAAACCGTGGATGAGAGAGGATGCCAAAATGTCCCCCAAACTGCTGTTTTGTGATAGAAACTTGGTTTACAGCTGCTGTTTTGCAACAGTAGCTTGCTTTACAGCTGCTGTTTGTGACGGTAGCTTGCCTTACGGCTGCTGTTTTGTGACAGCAGCTTGCATTACAGCTGCTCTTTGTGACAGTAGCTTGCTTTGTGGCTGCTGAATTATTTATTTATTTATTTTTCCTCTGCCAACCGTGGATAACTGAATCAGTGGATAATGAATCAGTGGATACAGGGGTCCTACTGTATTCCTAAGTGATTATGAATATGATCACAGTCTTAGGCTAGGATTGATGATCATTACAGAGGTCAAGAAGCTGGATCTCCCAGCAATCCATGTACAAAAGCCAGCTAGATTTGTATCTGAATCTCTTTTCAACAGTGGTGATGGACAGGGACATTCTCTGCACTTGAATCCTGGCTGGACTACTGTAACACAACCAACATGGGACTGTCTCTGGAAAGTGTCTGGAAACTTCAGCAAGTCCAAAACACGGTAGCCAGACAGTTAACTGGGTTACAGGGACCACATAACTGCCTGTTCCACTCTTTTGACTGGCTGTCAATCCACTTCTCGTCACAATTCAAAGTGCTGGTTCTCATGCATAAATCCCTAAAAAACTTAATTTCCCATTATGAGCATGCCCTGGTATTAAGATCATCAGGAGAGGCCTTTCTCTCATTCCCACCACCTTCACGGTGTGTTGGGGGGGGGCTCAGGAGAGGACCTTCTCTGTTGCTGCTCCCAGATTTTGGAACTCTCTCCCACAGGAGGTCAGACTTGGCCGCATCTTTTTTGAAAGCAGAGAAAGACCTTTCTCTTCAGGCAAATGTACCCTCGGTGGCTGCCTGCCTGAGTGGAATTTAAAAATAAATAGATTGAAACTAGTAAACTAGTTTAGGGGGCACAGTATCCCATAAGAGAAGAAGAAGAAGAAGTGCTGTCAAATCAATTCTGATTTATGGCAACCCATTTTTAGGGTTTTCTAGGTAGAGAGTACTGAGAAACGGTTCACCATTCCCTTCTTCTGGGATCACCCCTGGGACTGTGCAGCTTGCCCAACGCCACACAGGCTGGCTCTTGTGGGATGCATAGTGGGGAATAGACATGGGCACGACTCGGCAAAATTGTCGTTTCTGTTTTCGGTTGTCATTTCCGTTACATAATGGAAACGGTAACAATAATTAAGCCGTCAGAATTCGAACTCGAACCGAAAAAAGAAAAATTTGGTCGGGTTTATCGTTGTCGTTCATGGCATCGCGACGATCGCGCAATGCCAAGCAGCACAGAAAAAGTTTTAAAAAGTAAAAAAAAAACCCGACTCCCGGCCACTGAGGCAATCATTATTTTTTGAAAAGGACTGGTGTTCCCTATGACGTTGACCATTCTACCCTGAGTGACGTTGCTAGGTGTAGAGGCTCATGAAGGAGTCTGATGTTCTTCTGACAGTGTCACTCTCAGCTTCCCTGACACATACAACCCCTACCATCACCTTAAAGTGTAAATCTAGGAGAATGTTTGAGATTGCTTCCAGTGTTCAATTAAGGAACGTGTTCAGTAACATATAAGTCAGTCTTGGAATCCGGCCCTATCTTATTTTAACATTATGTCATGTTCTATTTCATCACAAACTTTAAAGACATTTATAATACAATACAATACAATAAATCGGCCTTGAATTTAGCTGTACTGATTTGGGGGGAAAGACTGGAGAATATATAACATCTATAATATCTGCTTCATTGTGACTGCCCTCTTTTCCAGAAAAACAGGTGTTCGTCAACTCCACTTGATGTAAAAAAAAAGTTCAGCATTCTGCTTTGCCACAGTGACCAACTACCTGTCACTGGGATGTCTACAAACAAAATATGAAATCGTGACCTCTCCTTACTGTTGTTCCCAACAACTGGAATCCAGAAGCATTTCAAGTAACAGCTTGAACTACTGTACTAACTAGTATATAGAACTAAACCAGCAACTAGCAACAGTTCACGCAATAGGCTGAACTAATATCTGGCACCTTGTTTGCTAGTGAAGCTGGGGAAATATACTTTTTTGAATCATCACCACCAAGTGATTCTGATAGTTCAAGCTCAAATTAGTCATCATCATTCATGGAATGTCCAGTCTACTTTGAAAGCCACCGAAACAAGTGCCCGACATCAAGACTTTATGGCAGTCCGTTCCATAAATTAGCCTTCTAGTGATCCAGATCACTGGTGCAAACTGCCACAGGATCACATCAGGGCTTAGTCTACAAAAATCTGAGACTGCAGTTTGAAATGTTACAGTCCACAGGTCAGACACATTACTCCTGCAGCATTTGCTGCTTCTCTGAACAATGTGGTCATGTGAGTTTTGAGGGTGCATATTGGTAGGGTTATTATTATGTATTATTTAGGTACTGTGGGAGTGTCCAATGTGTAGCTCTTGAGGATATAAGTGCCTCCTCCTGTTGTTTTGAGGCTCCAGACCCTATTTTTTCCAGCTGGAAAAGGAGAATTGCAACTATTGGAAGCTTCCAGGAGAAGTTCAAGTTTCAAAGCACTCACAAGGCTCTTCGTTCTTTACTTGTCTCCTTTTTAAAAAAAATAAAATAAAAACAGAAATAAACTTCTAGTCACTTCTGATTTCATCTCCATTTCTGCTGGTCCATGAAGGCCACACACACAAACACACACACGCACTGGAAGAACTGTACTTCCAAGGGATATGATTCTCATAGGTGTCTTTCAGTCATATCAGAATCATTGTGGGTTTCTTAAACCTGAAGTAACCCTTCAGTCATATAGCCTATTTCACTTGGAGGTACAAATTAGAGATGGGCACGACCAGAAAAAATGGCGTTTCGAGTTGTTGTTTGTCGGGGCAGGTCCGTTTCGGGTCGTTTCCATTTGTCGTGATAATTTTCAAAAATTTGTCATTCCGTTTGTCGTTTGGTCGTTTGTGGGTTGGGGTTAGGGTAAGGGGCAGGGCTCTGGGAGGCACCTCTCTGGGTGCCTCTGTCGTCTGACCCACTAAGAAGGGAAGGGAAGTGTTTCGCAGAGCCGCCGTGTATTTATTTTTTACATATGTTGGGGGGGTAAGTGGCAGAGGCACCTCTCTCTCTGGGTGCCTCTGACTCACTCACTAAGAAGGGAAGCATACTAGCGTACAGGCGTACAGGTTAGGGAATGGGATAGCGAGTGGGCTCTGTGAGGCACCTCTCTGGGTGCCTCACTTTGACTCACTAAGAAGGGAAGTATACTAGTGTACTGATGTACAGGTTAGAGAATGGGATAGGAGTAGGGAAGTAGGCTCTGTGAGGCACCTCTCTGGATGCCTCACTTTGACCCACTAAGAAGGAAAGTGTACTTGCATACGGATCTGGATTAGGGTTGGTGGGGTTAGGGTAAGGGCTAGGCTTACGGTTACGTTTAAGGTTAGGGTGGGTTATTGGGCTGCACCTCTGGGTGCCTCTGACCCACTAAGAAGGAGAGCGTACTGGCGTATGGGTTAGGATTAGGGTTCGGGTTAGGGTTTGGGTTCAGGTTAGTGGGCTTTTAATGCCCTCTCTGGCACACCCAGAAGTCTCAGTCAAAACCTGGCCATGCAATTGGTGGAATGGCTCCAAAAATTTGCATGGTCCCATCCCATGGCCAGCCCATCATTGCGCAGGTGAAAAAAATAAAAATAAAAATAAAATAAAATAAAATCAATGGAGACGTTTTATTGCAAGAAAAACCCACTGCTGCTACTATAAAAATTCCGGCAGTTAAAATACCTAATTTTCACATGTTTCTGTGGTGCTTTGGTGGGTTTTTGGAGCACGATTTCAAAAGAAAAATTGCGGTCGCCATTTTGTTTCCCCCTCCCACCGCATGGCAAATGGAGACAATGAGGATGCCCCCCCCCCCAGCCTGGTACCAGTCCAGCAGCCCAGGACAGGAGAGGGGGGCAAGGCCGGGGACCCCCCCAGAAACCACCCCTCTCTGGTAGGTGCCCGCACTGAGGCAGGCATATTTTCGCCTGCTTTTATGGCCGGGAATCTTTTTTTTTTTAACTTTTTTTCTGTGCTGCGCCGCTTGGCATCGCGCAATCGCCGGCACTGCGATGCCATGAACGACAACGACAAATCAGACCCAATTTATCTTTATCGGGTCGGGTTCGAGCTGGAGCGGAGTAATTGTCGTTCTCATTCCCCGTTACGTAACGAGAACGAAGAACGAGGATTTTGCCGAGTCGTGCCCATGTCTAGTACAAATTTTATAACTTAACAGAAATATTATGACAAATAATCCAGAGGGAACAACACATGTGGGAATTAGAGACACAAGAACATCTGGGGCCCAATGTTTCTAGTCCCTACAGAACTATAGGACTCACCGTGTGACCTTATTGTCTGTCTACCTGACCTACCTCACAGGTAGAGAGTATATACAACACCTTAAAGTAATTGAAAGAAAGACAGGATACAAATATATTTAATAAATACAGTGGTACCCCGATTTAAGAGTAGCTCAACTTAAGAGCAATTCAACTTAAGAGTGGAAAACTGTTGGCGTTTTAACTGCTGCCTCACGCATTTTAGATATGGTCTGCTCGACTTACAATTTTTTTTCATGTTTTGATTTTTTAACTTATTTTTTCATTTTTTTAGATAGGTACCCCGACTTAAGAGTAGTTCAACTTAAGAGCATGCCTTTGTAATGGATTAAATTCGTACGTTGATGTACCAATGTATAGGCTAAAATCCCATTGCTTGGCACAATAAGTTGCACTACAGTAGGTCCATTGAAACGATGTGGATTTGGTGAGCCTCCTTCTCCACAAGTTCCACTAATTCAAATGACCTTACTCTAGATGTGACTTACTACACTAAGCAACAGTGCTTGTGCCAGTGTGGTATCCGTTCACCACTGTAAACAAGTGAATCTTGTGTTACTTCAGAAGTTAAGCATGGTTAGTTTCTCAGACAGCATAACACTAGGGAAGGCGCATAAATCTCCAGGTAGAGATAGAAAAGAATCCGACCCTAGACCCCGGAGAGGGGGTGCCAGTCAGAATTCACCATCCTGGCATAGGTGCGCCAGTGGTCTGATTCAATAGAAAGCAGCTTCTGTCATAATATGTAGAATTGACAAAATGTATGTATTGTATATTTAACAGAGTGAAAAGTGAATTGTAAAATGGAGTCAGTCAAAAATGCAGTGTCATGATGTTAACCACAAGTGCAAGGAATTAGAAATCACCAGCAGGTTAAGTGATTTAGCATAGGTGGAATAGTTAATGACATAATGGTGTGTCAGAATGTGATTGGTTAAAATCATGTCTGATGAGGTCTAAATGTGTATATAAGAACTGGTTTGTATAATGTTAAATTGGGACTGTTTATGGTGAGAAAACAGTACCCTACGCTCTGTTGATTTGTATATGTGATATTGCTTGGTGTTATGCTGTTGTATATTTGCTGTATATATTCAATATAAGAGATTTATTCTAAGTCATGTTTCTTTGTCTCTCCATTTCTGGGTTCTGATAATACTTATAACAATTAACTACACTTTATCTACATGCTACTGCTGCTTAGCTCATATTTTTTCTCTGCTATACACATGTGTGTGTTAACATTTTTTCATAATCCCTTAATTATTGTTTGATAGCTTCATAGTTTCCTTCTGTTTTTCCTTTCCATCTGCTTTACACATACCTTCATCAGGCAAAGGTAACTCCTATTGAGCTGGTGATTGCTGGGATAATACTGTGTCGTTATCAATCTATTTCCCACTCTTTTGCTAGATTAACTGTTCCTTCCTTTCTCTCTTGGGTCTATCATGCAAAAGAAATTTGGACAAGGTTCCTAAGGAGGATCTATAAAAGAGCCACCAGTTTGGTTTCAGACTGTACCACTTTTTCCCCTTGAGGGCTTTTTGAGACAGGTGCTGTTTTCCTGAATGGTTTGTAAACTGTATTCAAGACTCCCTACACAACCCCACCCAAGGATACCAGATGGCATTACAGTGAGTGAAGCCTGCTCGAAACAGTAAGATGGCCTGCCATTTGGTCCACTAAGAAGAGGAGGAACAGTGGCTCTCTGGATCTCCCACTGGGACCATCTAGTCCAAGGCTCTGTTGTTGTTTTTAAAAGGCCTGTTGAGTAGGAGCTGAGACAGAGTATTACTTTCTGCATATCTAGGTCAAGGCACAGAGAATACAGTACTCAGAGCCAGCTAGGTTATGCTGACACATAAAGCAGAGAATATCACAATAACCTGTCATTTTCCTGGCAGGGGAAATGTCTTGAGAACAAATGAAACAGCTGACAAAACATTGCCCCTGTCAGGACACCCAAACGTACTTGCTTTAGGTGACTACCTCACTCTGCCTAAAGACAGAGGCAGCCTTGCTGTTTGCCTCCTGCCTTTATAATAAGTTTATCTGTCTAACAGTGTTTTGGCATTCCTCTCGCCGGAGTTGCCTGAGGATGGCTTGTAATCATAAATACGAAAAATAAAAATAAAATAAATGCAAAAAAAAACCCCACCACGTTGTAGTAACACTAGAAACATTCAAGCAGTACAGAAGATGAGTAGTAGAATATTTAAACCTTCCACGAACATCTTTAGGAGAGAAAGGAAGAAAGACACAGATGGCAAGTATTTGGGGATTATTGATTAACTCAGCACCAATCCTTGTCTGCATAGGATGGGTCATCATCCCTTTAAGAGATGTTGGAGGCTGTGAACATGGCTGGGGAACCAAAGGCTTATCACTTGGATTTTGAGCATTATAGGCTGCCTTTCTTCTGAGGAGCTCAAGACATGCTTTGCTTTCTTCCTCATTTTTTTTTACTTCCCAGCAACCCTGTAAGGTAGATCAGACTGAAAGGTAGTGACAGGCCCAGTTCCAAGAGTCACTGGGAACATGAACCTGAAGACTGGGTTACAGGTCTGGGTTATATAACTCACTCTTTACAGCACTGGCTCCACTGGCTGCTGTCAACTTGTTTCCAGGCCCAAGCTGTGTCTCTCATTATGAGCCTGCTTGGATATTAAGATCATTAGGGGAGGCTTTTCTATTGGTCCCACCATCCTCACAAGTGTGTTTGGTGGGGGCCACAGGAGAGTATCTGTAGTACTCCCAGACCTTGGAACATCTCTCGTGGGAGGCCAGACTGCAAGCAAGCAAAGACCCTTTCTCTTCAGGCAAAATTTCCCTCAGCGACTGGCTGTCTGAATGAGATTTTGTAAATGGATTGTTAATACTTGGATGGGAGACCACTAGGGAATACCACTCCAGTATTCCTGCCAAGAAAACTCCATGAACATGGAGTCACGAAGAGTTGGTCACAACTCTGACACAACACACACACACACAGCTTTGAATGTGTTTTTAGTATGGCTTTTGTTTACTGCTTCTCAGTTCCCTTTTAATACAGTATTTTAATATACCTAGTTTTTAACTTTAAATATTGTCTTTCGATGATGCAAGTTCCTTCGCCTTTTAAAGGAAAAAGGTAGGGTAAAAATATTTTAAATAAACACACATACAGTACAAACAAGTAATGAAGAGAGATGATTCCGATCTACGTTTTGAATACTTCAAACACTGCCCCAGTGCTGGGAGGCCTGTGGCCCTACAGTTGTAGTTGAACTGAAACTTCCATAATGCCTGGCCAGTGGTCATCTCGCTGGGGCTGATGGGAGGTAGAGTCCAAAAATCTCTTTAAAGGGCCACAGATAAAGCATTCCTGAGCTACCAATGCACTGATTTTCCAGCTTGAATGCTCTGACAGATACCAAAGCTGAATTATCTACAAGTGAAACAGGCAGCTTCTGTGTTCTGTAGCAACCGATGAGATCATAAAAGTTGCTCCCATGTAAACATATCCAGGATTCAACCAGCTCCTTGGATTACTCCTGCTTTTTTCCTTTGAGGAACTCATCGCCAGCAAAACCTTCAGTCCTCCTGGCCAATTACTATACATTTATTTTTTCCAATTTATCCTATGTTTCTTGAACCATGGAACTCAAAATAGAAAATATTTCTAGGTAGTTTGACCTCCACGCATTAGGTGGCCACAAATGTCTTTTATGTTTTTATTTCCTCCAGGGAGAAAGGCAGCATAAAAATAAAGTTGTTGTTGTTGTTGTTGTTGTTGTTGTTGTCATTGTCGTCGTCGTCGTCGTCGTCATCGTCGTCGTCATCATCATCATCATCATCATCATCATCATCATCATCATCATCATCATCATCATCATTATTATTTATTATTATTATTTTCCTCCAGTGAAGACAAACAATACACAGAGGTCTTTTCCTCTCCACGTTGTTTTCAACAACAAAATAATACCACCAAGAACAGTGTGATGCAGTAGCAGCAGCAAAAAATAAACTAAAAGCAATATTAAGCTGCATCAACAGAAGAGTTCAGTTGAGGATAGCAAATTCACTATTCTATTCTGCTTTAGTTAGATCTCACCAGAAATATTCTGTCTAGTTCTGGGCACCACAGTATGAGGAGGATATTGACAAACTGGGATATGTCAACCAAGAGGAGAACAACTGAGATGGGGAAGGTCTGGGCACCAAGTCCAATGAGGAACGGTTGAGAGAGTTGGGTATGCTTGGCCTGGAGAAAAGACTGAGAAGAACCAACATGACAGCCATTGTCAACTATTTGAAAGGCTGTCTCATGGAAGATGAATCAGGTTTATTTTCTGTAGTGTTGCTCCAAAGGATAGGATCCAAAGTAGTGGGTTCAAATTATGAAAAAGGAGGTTTTACCTAAACATTAGCAAGAACGTACTGACAATGAATGGAATAAACTGGCTAATTTTTATATGGAGATTAGATGGCCACATGGCAAGGATCCATCAGGTGTAGATTTTCTGCTTTGTAGTACTTGGTGATACTTAGTGTCCCCTCCGGTTCCAAAATTCTAACGTTTATCTGGCAACCTTTTCAGGTAGGGTAGGCAGGGGGGACAAACAGATAGACAGAAAGATTACCCCAAGAGCTTCATGGCTCAGTAGGGACTAACACTTGGTTCTCTGAAATCTAAGCCCAACATTGAAAGATTGTCACATGCAATAAGCTTTTCCACAGCTTTTCTTTCCAGCATTTTCTTTTTCAGGGTGAATGCTGAAAATGAGGATGCCAGAAGCAAGCAGTTGGAAAAATTATGGTTTTATTTTAAATATGACGCCTAGAATCCCAACCACCAGGGGCGTATCTAGGGGGGCAGAAGGGTACATCTGCCCCAGGTGCAGCAATCTGGGGGTGCCTGAAGGGGGAGCAGGAAGAGGAAGCAGTGCACCCTCCTGCCGCCCAGCTGTCCTCCTTTCCCCTAAAGCTTGGTGATGGCAAAGCAGGCAGGCAAGGCAGGCAGGTGTGCGGTGGCTGCGGCGCCCTCCTCCTCCTCTTCTTCACCTTGGTGGCAGAGGTGTAAGGAGCATACACATGCACGCACCCACCCCATGCCCTTTTGGTCCCTCATTGCTGGGTGGGTGCAATGTGGGGGGGGGGGCAGGAAGGGCGCAAAAATGAACTTTGTCCCCTGGCGCTCCAAAACCTGGCTATGCCTCTGCCAACCGCCCATGGTCATACTTGTTGGGAATTCTAGAAATTGTAGTCCAAAAATGTAATTCTGCAAACCATTCAAGAATACCACTTTTGTCTGAAATAAACATTGGTCTGTATTTTGAACTGAGCTCATCCTTACTAATAAGGAAGAATCACATTTTTAAAAAGTTGGCCTCTATATTGCTTAATTTCCTTCTTGGCTTAATTAAAAGAGATTTGTGCAAATGCAAGTATTCCTTAATAGATGTTTTCTTATGCTCCCCAGAGTCATTAAATGAGGCCTTTGTCAGTTACACATCTGCTTCCAATATCCTGCTGTTACATATAAGTGAGATATGATGACTAAACAAATGGGATGCCCAATTAAATAGCTGCTATCCTTCACTTTATGAACATGCATAAAATTGATGGGCTGATGTGTAAAGTAGTAGTATACAGACAGTGGGTTTTCAATAAGTTAATAAGCCAGGTAACCTGAGCCATTTGAACTATAGTTTAATCAAGATGTGTTTACCCAACCAGCATGTTCAGTGTGATGGTAATTAGGCTGGTTTGATTTAAAAAGCTATATAATGTTTTGTTTTACTACTTCTAGGAAGCAGCCAAGACAAAGGGGTGAACCACACACACATACAATTCACTAAGGTAAAAAGGTTACTTTTTTTACACTACAAGCACATGGTGGCTAAGGGATTCTGGCCGTAAAGAGTCCCAATTTTATTTTCAGCTTTAGAGACCTGGCATGACGTATCATTCAAAATTTAATCAGAATTACATGGTGCTTGCCTGACTAAGGAGCATAACTGCTGCAAGGCATCCTTAGGGAGGTTTGATCATCTCTGCTTTGAAAGAAATTACATATACTAAAATGTGCTTCTGGAGCAGTTTCAAACAGCTGCATCCACGGGTAGAAATACGTCAGTGCACAAACGTTGCACTACAGCAGTAACAGCCCAAGAAAAGCACACACAACTGGACTGGGGGTGGTGTTGCTGAGTTTGTGACGTTTTTGGCAGAAGAGGGAGAAAAGGAGATTGTAGCTAATGCTATAGTTTTGCTATTGCATTTCATAGAATCAGAGTTGGAAGAGACCTCAAGGGCCATCCAGTCCAACCCCCTGCCATGCAGGAACCCCCTTCAAAGTACTCCAAACAGATGGCCATCCAGCCTCTGCTTAAAAACCTCCAAAGAAGGAGACTCCACCACCCTCTGTGGCAGCACATCCCACTGCCAAACAGCTCTAACCATCAGGAGGTTCTTCCTAATGTTCAGATGGAATCTCTTTCCTTTAGTTTGAAACCATGGCTCTGAGTCCTAGTTTCTGAAGCCATGGAAAACAAACCAGTCCTCTCTTCAATGTTACATCCTAATAGTTTCTGAAGCCATGGAAAACAAACCTTTTAAATATTTAAACATGGCTATCATATTCCCTCTCAGCCTTCTTTTTGTAAGGCTAAACACTCCCAGCTCCCTAAGCCACATCTCGTAAGACATTTCTTCCAGACCTTTAACCATCCTAATTTGTTTATTTATTTATTTATTTTATAGTATATTTACCCCAACTTTCTCCATGGAAAAAGGACCCAAGGCAACTTACAGAATGAGGGATAATATACAGTCCAGTACAATCATTTTGAAATTGAGGTGCACAGAACAGGACACAGTAGTAGTACTCCAGGTGAGGTCTGACCAGAGCAGAACAGAGTGGTATAATCACTTCCCTTGATCTAGACCATATCCTGTGGTACTCCCCCTTCCCTCCAGCAAAGGCAGATTTCGTACAGTTCAGTGGCAATGATCTCTTTGCAGCACTTCAGAACTTCAGCAGGGATGTTATCTTTTCCAGGTGCCTTGCCAGAGGCAAGTGAATCCAGAGCCACATTTAGTTCTTTTAGTGTTGGTTCATGGTCAAGCTCCTCCAAGACAGACAAGCACTCAATATTATTTAAGACTTCTTCGGTTATTGTGTTTTCTCTGGACTATAGTTCAGAGTAGTGCTGCACCCAGCGTGCCATCTACTGCTCACGACGATCCTGGATGATCTCACCTGAAACAGTCTTTAAGGGTGCAGTTTTCTTATGTATTGGCCCTAAGGCCTGTTTAATTCCGTCATACATCCCCTTGATGTTACCTGCATCAGCTGCCATCTGGATCTGAGAACACAGTAGCAGCCAGTAATTGTTAGCACATTTCCTGGCAGTCTACTGGACTTTGTTACAAACAGCTCGCAGGGCCTGTAGGTTGTGCTCGCTGGGACAAGCTTTATATGCAGTCAAGGCTCTCCTCTTTTCCTCAATAGCTGGCATCAGCTCTTCTGAGTGGGCTTCAAACCAATCTGCTGTCTTTCAAGTCTCCTTGCCGAATACTGATAAAGCAGTGTTATAAACAACATTCTTAAAATGTTCCCAACATTTAGATGCATTATCTTCAGCAGGGCCAGGAAGAGCTTCCTTGAGTACATGGGAGAATTCTTCCACTTTTCCTTGGTTATAGGTCTTTCTGGTATCATTTTTTGATCTTCTTTCCATCTTCATGTGGTGCAATCTCTTTGTTTTCAGTTTTACTTTGCTGTACACCAGGGAGTGGTCTGTGTCACAGTCGGCACTCTGATAACTGTGTGTGATTGTAACGCTAGAAATGCTGGAGCGCCTGACGAGAATCAGGTCGAGCTGATGCCAGTGCTTCGATCTTGGATGTCTCCAAGAGACTTTGTGCTGGGGCTTTGTGCTAAAGAATGTATTGCTGACACAGAGACCATAATAGCAGCAAAACTCCAGCAGGCGTTGGCCATTTTCATTCATCTTTCCAATGCCGAACCGACCTAGGCAGGTGGGCCAGGAATTATAATCAGCTCCAACCCTGGCATTAAAGTCACTGAGGATAGCTATTGGTCTTTTCTCAGGGATTGTCTTGATAGTGGCAGCTAGATCATCATAGAATTTGTCTTTAAGTTCTGCTGGAGATGACAATGTTGGTGCGTATGCACTGATAAGTGTAACCAACCCTGCTGTAGAGTGTAGTTGCATGGATAGGATTCTCTCACTTCCTACAGCAGGTGGGATAATGAGACCTAGTAAAGTATTTCTAACAGCAAAGCCAACCCCATATTCCCTGGTCTCGTTTGATGGTTTTCCCTGCCAGAAGAACGTAAAGTTCCTCTCCTTGACAGATCCAGAGTCAGGCAGCCTTGTCTCTTGGAGAGCAACAATGTCCATCCACAGTCTGCACAGTTCCCTGTCGATGACAGCTGTCTTTCGTATAGTGTCCATTTCTTGGAGATAGTCCGAACAGCCAGGATTCATTGTCCTAACATTCCATGTGCCCAACCTTAGGCTCGAGATTTTTTTATGTTTATTGCATGGTGCGGAGTCACATTGGGTAGACACCTGCATTGAGCTGTCCACAAGATCTTTTTCCTGATCCGTCATGGATAGCTCAGAGCCCATGAGTAGATAGATGAAGTTTGCATCAAGTTCTTTCTTCTGGGGCAATCTCGGGACTGTGCAATTTCCCCAAGGCCATACAGGCTGGCTCTTCCGGGATGCCCACTGAGTAGGAATTAACTCCAGATCTCTGACTCTGCAGCCAGATGAGGTCTTATCCCCTCAATAAAGTTCCACAGGGGATTACTATACCTGTACTGATTGGAAATCAGAAATTACTATATTAAATTACTGTTTTGTACTACTACTCCCAGAATCCTTCAGCCGACATCGTCAGTGAGTATCCTCGATCAAGTATCCTGTATACTATAATCTTAAATGTAAATGCAATTACTTTGGTTTCATATTACAATAATGCAAAAGTAAGAACCAAAACATCAGCTAATGAGAGCATTGGTTTAGGAAGGGTTTATACTGAGGACAAGAGGAAGCAAGCAAAAGGAAAAGTGCCACGCTGGGCCGACACTTGCATTTATATCTGTATTATAGGTAACTCTATAAAGAAATATAATTTCTTTTTTTATCCTTTTACTGTTTACATGTACCAGTGAGGTGCATGCTTTCTTTACATGCTTCCTGCCTATCTCCCCATGTTATACTGGAAAATTCATCTACATATAACATAAGCTTGGCTGGGATGTACCGACTGGCTCAAGGATAGCCAGTCCGCTTTGTGACTAAGCCTGGATTTGAATTTGGATCTCCTTGTTCCCACTCCAGCAGGCTAATCATGGCACTGTATGGGCTTACTCAAAACAGCCATTAATGATGCCAAGGCTGAAACACATTGGTAGGAAAACAGTGCAACATTGAATATCATCATTTTGTAAGTACAGCTGTCCAGATATAGTCAGCTTTAGAGTCCAGCAACCCCAATCCTCCAGAAATTTGTCTAAGCCCTCATATAAAGCCATCAGTGTCACCTGGCATCATTGAATGTTGTGGCGATGAATTCCACAAATGGAATAAACAAGGAACAGATGCTTGCCTGTCAAAAAACACAATCCCAGAAGCAAAATTCATGCTGTGTGTTCCTTGTCACTTACTGGTTTTGTTAGTTCTGGTATGCCTCTTGCTGCATTCTCACCCCCTTTTTCTCTTTTTCCTCCCCTTTCTTTGTTGAGTATTACTTGTTGTGGTGGTTTTAATTGTTTGTGTTGCTCTGTTGCTCTGTTTGTAAGCCATGCAGAGGTCCCTATGGGAAATTAGGTGCGGTATATAAACTTAAAAATAAATGAATAAAATAAATAAACCCACCGTTGGCAATATCTTTTTTCAGACCAACCAAAATATGGCAGACGTGTGGAAGCTTTTGGTGTCTTCTTATCTGTTCATGAGGCTCACGGGTATGAAACGAGAGAGGACAGGAAGGGTTAAACAGTCCTCAAATCAAGCCCAATATTGCAACCATTGGATCAGTGGTTAAATTCAGGCCCAAGATTCAAACTGAACAAATCACTGTGGATCATATACAACACGAAGCATGTTCTCTGAACTAAATGAACTCCTTATTAGTTTGAACCTAGAGAATCTGCAGCTATCAGGTTGGCTGTGATTAAAGGGACTAAATCAGTTGCAGCCCCGCATCCCAGGGGCTTTTCTCAATGTGCCACAAAGAAAACTTTTGCTATCCAGAGGTTAATGAATGATGATTCCCATCATGCCTGACTGTGGGCCACTTGGATAAGGGGGAAACAGAGGTTGCACATCTGCAGGGGCGCAGCTGTCCTTGTGCTGACGGAGTGCAATTGTTCTGTTCATCCTGTTTCCATTGCCACTGCTTCTACAAAGCAGATGTGCTGTGGCTATATATGTTCTGATCTTCCAGTATGGCTTATGCGGGCTAGGCGCAGAAGGAGCCTTCCTGAAGAGTGGGGAAGCATTGTGAATACACTCCGATGTCCCCTAGCCGACAGCATGCAGTGGACGAATCCTTCAACCCCAGAAGCATTGAACTGGATCTGTACCAAATCCACCCACTTCATGGATGCTGATCCCCCCAGGAAAAGCAGCTGAAGTCAAGCAAAAGTTTATGCACGCATCTTAAACTCTGATTGTCCAATTGTCTTGACATGTTAATTGGATTTCGCTTTTGCCTATATTCCATGAGCATCCATGATTTTGAATTGTGCAACACTCTGATTCAAATAACTAAAGGATGGTTCATACAGTGCCTGGGGGGGGCTATATTTCAAGACCCTTACCATATTTCAATTTCAGAATGTGTTTTTCCTTTGTCATAGGACCCATTGGTTCTCCCTCTGAGGCTTCATTAAGTCAGGCTGCAGGCAAGCACCATATTTCTAATCTGTGCGGCTGGCTGGTTGCCTGGATACCTCGCTCGGCAACACCGATAAGACTGCCAAGGAAGTCCTAAAAAAATGAATTACTCCATATTGTGAAAGCTTTATTGTCTGTGCCGATTCTAGGGAACCACATTCAGCCAGAAATGGGAAACCAGTTCACTTGCACTGCAAGAAACATGCACTCGGAAATGCAGACCTCAGAAAGAGTAGTTCCAAGTTCTTTCTGATATTGTATTTTATCTATTTTGGAAGAATTTAAATAGCCTTTCCTTTCACAGACATCTGTTCTCACTCCTTTTCTGTCCTTAAACCCACACATCATTGCTAAAATTATTATTTTTCATATACCTCTTGAATCAAACAAGTACCCACCACAACCCCTTTTAATAGGCACACAGACAGGCACGGATTAGGGAGAGATGAAACATACCCAAAGGTCTTTGGTTGGCTCTTGGAATATCAATGATGAGGCAAGTATGGTTAACAGAAATCAGAAGGAATTTTCATCCTCTCCTCTATTCCCATATTTTCCATTTCCAGCCAAAGTGGGACTTTGGGACTAAATCAAGAGTACCGTACTCTCCCTATTTTCCAATGCTTTCCCTGGTAGATGGCACGTCCCTTTTAGTTTCCCAGAAGAACTGTTATTTGGGTGCTAAAGAAAGCCTACAAAGTGGAAATAGTGTTTAATAGAGAATTGGACCCCTGTAATGGGGTGCTGTGGGACTGCAGCTGGAGGGAGCCTGTGGACGTCATTCAATGGGGTACACATAGGAGGTTACTTCACGTCCATTTTGTCTCTGTTAGTGTTGCACTTAGGAGTGGTACAAAAAATGTTACTTCATGTCCATCGCGCAACTACTGAAATTTGTCTCGATCACGCCCCCAGAACTGGTGCTAAATGTAACAATACTGTACCTGGTCCTGGGTAGGGTTTTCTTTGTTCCTGCTTTCTGTTCCAAGACAAGACACCATGTAGTAATGACTGTCATGCAACAATACATTTGTTTCTCTCAGAAAACTGTGTCCATTTTTGTTTAATTTTGACTATTCAGAAGTGAAATATTGAAAAAGAATTTTTAAGTCCCTCCAAAAAGGAAAAAGGAAGCTAGACAAATTCAGTGTTTGTCATGGTACAAGACCGTGAGGTAACACTTGTCACGAGACAAGTTATCACGACCATGGGGACACTGAAACAGGGACAAAACCACGTGATCATGACCAACGCTGTCATGGTACAAAACTAGTCATGGAACAAAGAAGGATGTGAAGTAACTGCCATTGATGGAGCAGAAGTTCCAGAGGAACAGGAGCCTATGTTATTCATTTTGCTCTCCCTGACTTTTCTGTACTCTCAGGCATCACATTTCAGCTGTATTTCCTGCCCCCACCATGGTTAACAGCCACCTGTTGCTTTCGCCAAAGGTCTTGTGGAGTTGCCAAAACACAGGCCTTGCATTACCCAGACAAAAGGGAGAGATAAATCAGGCGGGAGCAGGACGTTTTGCTGAAAGAAATTGCACAAGACAATTTCCCCCCCAAACATCATCTAAGGCTTAGATTCTAAGGTGATGTATTAATATACTGAACAACGTGACTTTGTTTAAGAGAGCGTTCATGTGATCATGGACTCTAGTATACCCCAGCCAGAATGCAAACAACATTTATTTCCATTTACAATCTGAGTAAGATTAAATCATTAAAAGGAATTAAATATATGTGTCCAATACACAGATCCCTTTGTTTTTCAAAAAATATCAACTCTCCTATATTTCAAATATGGTGATAATCACTACCCAGTAAAATAAAAATAGGCCCCACCACCCCTTTTTCTAACAAGCACCCCATCCTTATTTGACAACGATTTTTTTTTAAATCTAGCTCACTTAACTGTTAGAGTGAAATGTCAGAGAGCTTCATCAGCTTGGTTAACGAAGTGGACATATTAGCAATAGTAGTAACCGGGATGGCCTTCCCTTTTGTCAATATGTTGTCCTTGGAGGTAGGTCCCGCTGAATGTCAATTACTGTATAGCTGTGACACCAATCAAGCTTCCACACACCAAGTGTGTGCTGCTAAATAAACAAATGTAAAGGCATAAACATTGTTGCTTGTCTTATCTCAGTCATACAGAGTTGTGACAGAATATCTCATTGGGTTCTTGACTTGAGTATGGTATAATCTCCATATTCTTTTCCCAGAAGAAATGCCCTAGGATGGGTGTTCTTCTCAGAGAGCAAACCATGACAGAAGGCAGCTAATTAGCATGTTGTTTATTTTTGGAAATGAAGGCTCTGTGTGTTTTAGACACACCCTGCCTGTCAAGCCTTCCAAGCACTATTGAGGTCACTAGCATCTACTCTACTCTCTCTGGCTACTTACACAAATTAACATTAAGCTGCTAATGAGCTCAGGCTTAGGTTGATGAGCTGTCCGCCCCATTGTAATGCAGCACAGCCTGAGTTTAAAATCCTGACTGGGGGAGGGGTAGAAGGACAGATCCTATTCTAAACAGACTTCTGGTAAATTAGTTCACCCAGACCCGTTATGCACTTCTTTCTTTTATTTCTTGTATTTTATGCATTGCTTTTATGCCACTCCTATCTAGTGCCAAGACACTGCTTTTTATTTATTTCAGAATTTGGAAGCCATCTTGCAAAACAATACTTCTTAACGTCACTGGTCCTTCCAAAAAAAAAAAAAAAGTAATTTGTTACTCAGTGTTGATTATTTATTATTTATTTTTAAAATATTTTTACCTCGCCTTTCACCTTAAAAGGACCCAAGGTGGCTTACAACAATTAAAACCTAACATTTAAAAGCTACAAACAGTAAGCATACATATATTTTAAAAGATTTAAACGAGTATTATATTTATAATTGTTTAAAATCAATACTAAAAATAAATTTAATGTATTCAGAAATGCTTGTTGCTAACACAAAAAAGCCCAAAATTATTCAGAATGAAGTCCCACAAGTTACAATTAGAAGTAATCAATTTGTTGCTGTTATGTATCATCAAGTTGAAACTTACTTTTAAAATAAGATAAATCTATTAATCCCACATTGGGGACATTTACTTGTTACACAGCTCCCAATATGAAGAACAAGCAAGAGGGTAGATGCACAAAAAGGGTAAAGTGAGAAAGAGAGAAAAATAGAAAATAGAGTTTAAGGATGAAATAAAAAATTTAAAAATCAAATATACAAATATACACTATAAAATTTGTGTATAAAATTAAATGTGGAAAAATAAGAAAGAAAGTTATGCCCCTAATGGGGCTTTCAGGAAAAGTAGAGTATGTGTTAGTTAGTTAGTTAGTTAGTTAGTTAGTTAGTTAGTTAGTTAGTTAGTTAGTTAGTTAGTTAGTTAGTTTTATATACCGCAACCATCTAGCAAAAAAGCTACTCTGGGCAGTTTACAAACATATACAAAATACAAAAACAGATTAAACAACTTAAAATAGTAAATAAAACATAATAAATCAGACCAAATAATCAAATCCTCATAATAAAAAGAACAAATAAGCAAATAAGCTCAAATACAATTAATCAAAATGGTTTAACAATTCAAAATAAGAACAAATGAGAAAAAATAAATAACTAATAGAAAATTATCATAAAGCAGGGGGCAATAACAGCGTCCTATTTATATAAGTTGGTTGAAACAGAATGATCAGGGAAGACCAACCTATAAAGCCAGGTTTTCAGTAATTTCTTGAAGGCTTGTAGTGAGGGTGCTATGCAAATCTCTTGTGGAACCTGGTTCCACAGGTGAGGTATGACCACTGAGAAGGCTCGTTTCCTTGTTGATACTTTCCGGGCATCCCTCGGGGTCGGTACCTACAGAAAGCCTGCCTGGCTTGAACGAGTGATCCTGGCAGTTCTTTTTGACAGTGATTTTATCAATTCCATACTCCTAGTGAGTTTCCATGTCTGATTGGGGATTTAAACCCTGGTCTCCAGAGTCCTTGTCCATTGCTATATCCACTAGACTAGAGTCACACTGGGTTCCCTGAAATAATAAATAAATGCCAATAGGTGGGGCATATAGGTTGCATGCAGCCTCCCATTTTTGCACCACCACAGAGTTTCCATCTGTTAAAAATAATTGTTGATCCTTGAACGATCCCGGTATGAAAAATACCCTCTTAAAGAGAGGGGGGTCCCTGGATCCTTTGGAAGGCATTTGGCCCCCAGAAAAGACATCAGGAACAGATGTCTGGTCACATCTGGCTTCATATGTTGGGCAGGGTTTCTGGAGCGTGTCCACTCAATATTACATGAAATAAATAATATTTGCAGTCAGTGGCCCAAATCCTTTTGCTAAACATAGTAAACTCAGTTGGCCTGTTGAACTCCACTCCTCCATAGGTTTCATTGGTTTAGGCGGCCTTACTCCGACTTACTATGCTACATCAGTTGCAGTCAGAGAAGGCCCGTTTAAAGCAGGCTCTTCATGTGGAACTTACAAAGTGACTCACCAAATCTTCATTGATTCAATGGGCTTACTTCAGTGTGATTTAATATACTACTAAGCAACAGGATTGCTACATTATGTTGTTGAAGATCATACATGCCACTGCCTCCCCTTTGCCTTGCTCTCTGCACAGAGCACAGTGGAATGCTCCGAGTGGAGGGGGATGTGCCGTGGCTGTGAGGTGGCGATGTTGTGTGCCCACAAAAAGGGCTCCGTGTGCCACCCTTGGCACTCGTGCTCTAGATTTGCCAACATTGTCTTTGGACTGCACTTCCCAGAATCCCTTTGTGTTTCCTGTCTTGGCTGTGGATTCTGGTAGATGAAGTCCAGAACATCTGGAATTTTCTATACCCCTGTTACAATATTTACAGAGATAATGCATTGTTTTCTTGGTTGCACTTCTCCGTTCTTCAAAAGTTATAACAGGGCCCAACGCTGATTCTCTATCTTTTATCCTGATAGCAACTGGGTGAAAGAGGTTTGGAAGAGAAAAAATGATCAGTTCACAGTCATCCAGTGACTTTAATGGCTTAATATGGGTTTGAACCTAGTTTTTACTACTTTCAATCTAACACACTGATGGTGCTCAGCACTCATATTTCAGGAAATGTGATCTGAAATAAATAGTATTGTTATGTCTCTATCCTGAAACTTTAAAAAGTAGATTGTGTGGTTTTATTTTGGTGAGGTGTTTTTTTTGCCACGAGTTAGTCTGCAAAAAACGCTGGTGCTTTCAAGTGACTTTGCTTTGATCACATTTCATTTAAGGATCTTCTTTTCTTTTCTTTTATCTCGTTTTACCAGTTATTTTGGTTTTCAAAACAACAGCAAACAGCACTATAGGAAAACAAGAAGGCCACTATCTGATTGCTAGTTTCAGCTAAAAGTAAACCCACTGGATCAATTTCTGGATAATAAGCAAACACTTGTATAAATCAAACTGAATACTTTGCAAAGCATACTGGCCTAAGAGGGGTTTTATTACATGTCAAAAGTAATAGCATAATCACTACACAATTAGGGGGATGTAGCAGAATTTGGGGAAAAAGAATCAGATCTCTCATGAGTGTTTAAAAACATAGATTTCTAGGGGATGGAAGGTGGAGAAATAGAGGAGCAGATGTACATTCCCAAGAGGATTGTTTTAAAATACCCTACTGAATCAGGCCATCTTCAAAGGCCCCCACCATCTAATAGTAAGTGGCTCTACAAAACAAATTTCTTGGTACAGTACTAGCATTCAACAGACTGCTCAACTCTCATATGGTAGGCTACCTTCACTACTGGGGCTCAGGCAGTAAATTGTTATGTGCTGTCATGTTGCCTCCAGTGTATGGCAACCCTCTGAATTAAACCCCATGGCCTCCAAAACATCCTGTCTTCAACAGACCTGCTTGACAATTGTAAATTCAAGGCTATGGCTTTTATGGAGTCAATCCATTTTGTATTTGTTTTTTTCCCCCTGCTGCCTTCATCTTAACCTACAAAGCACTATATGACCTGGGTCCTAGCTAGATCGAATCACACAGTATGAACCGGCTGAGGTGCTAAGATCATCAGGAGGGGCCTTTCTTTCCATCCTGCCACCCTCACAGGTACATCTTGTGGGAACCCATGAAAGGGCCTTCTCAGCTGCTGCTCCCAGACTTTGGAACTTCCTCCCACTGGAGGCCAGGACTGCCCCATCCCTGCAATCTTTCCAGAAACAGACAAAGACCTTCCTCTTCAGGCAAGCTTTCTCTAAATGATGGACTACCTGTTATGTGTCTTTATAAGAATCTACCATACATGGCTACACATTTGCATTTATAACCAGTTATAACTTTGTGTTTATATATCACCTTGCGTGATTGCATTGACACTACGTTATCAATTGTTAGTTTTAATGTTGCCTTCTAATGCTGTAAGATACCCCTCGGTTCCCTTTTTCTCAAACTAAATATGTCTTAAGTGGAATGGACTGTATATTGTCTCTCCTTACTGTAAGCCACCTTGGGTCCTTTTCCAAGGAGAAAGGCAGGGTAAAAATACTCAATAACTAAATAACTAACTAACTAAATAAATAAATAAATAAATAAATTTGCTACTATACTGTCTTTTCTAGAGAGTCATGCTTCCTCATGATGTGTCCAATGGTATGATTCAGGCAAATGTGAGGGGGAAAGGGGATTGAACACAACTGCAGCTGGAGACTGTTAAACAAATAAAATGCCTTATTCAAATCTCCAAGGCTGAATGAACTGCATCCAAGAGTGGTGAAGGAACTGGCTGAAGAACTCTCGGAACCACCACCTGTTATTTCCTCGAAATCATGGAGGGTGGGTCAAGCGCCAGAAGAACGGTGGAAGGCTAATGTGGTCCCTAGCTTCAAAAATGGCAAAAAGGAGAAACCGGGGAACTGACATCAATCCCAGGGAAAATTCTAGAGCAGATTATAAAGTGATCTTTCTGCAAGCAGCTTGGGAGCAATGTAGTAATAACTAGGAGCCAACATGGACTGTTCGAGAATAAATCTTGGCAGACTAACCTGTAACGTTTCTTTTTGCTTACTCCTAGGGCACTCTCTCACAATGCACTAGAATTAAGGGAATCAGCTGAAGAACACTATTGAGTAAGCAAAACAGTTAGCCTGGTTGTCAACACAGTTGCTGTTACTGTTGCTGTTGCAAGTGGCAGTGTAGAAACCCAAAATCCTTTCCTAACAAATATAAATTCAGTTGTTCCCCACTACCACCTCCCAGTTTTTTTTCCTGCAAATAGGGTGAAGACTTGGAAATGCCATCTGTCCACTGTTATAGTTAACACAGAACTAAACTGGATTCTCTTAACCCTGAAAAGTGTTACTGCTAAACTAATCTCTTTTTTTAAAAAAAATCTCTTAGCTAGCTTTCTAATGGGAGGCAGTACATAGGATTTGAGTGACAGCAAAGAGCTGTTTCTTCAATCTGCAGCAAGGCACAAGCAATTTGTTAATGTTCCTTACTCTTCATCACAAACTGGACCTCTCAGCTAATGCTAGGCACACTTCAGTCCCATGGATTTCAATGGGGTCAGTTGATTATGCCATGGTCAGGGTTGAATTACGCCCACTAAGGACTTCACCCAGCATTATATGAGATTTCCATGCACACGGTGGATTTTCCCCATTCTACTGTTTATCCTGCAAAATGCCAAATGCTGCTATAGAGGATCCTCTAACCTTCCAAAGCAGGTTTAGACAGGCACTGAAAGGACTGTAGGATTCATTCAGGGAGAATATGACCAGCGGCCGAGGCTGTTCTCATCAATGGATGAGCCCAACCAAATTTCACCCATTAAAATGCCAACTGCTCAGTGTCTGCAGCATCATGTGATAATGTGCATGTGTGAAAACTGCAATCAAGCACTAGGAAGGGGTCTCCATCTAAAATCGAAGATGAATGGTTTTTAAACTCGGGAATTCACATGTGCAAAGGCAAATAATTTACAACTGCAAATCTTCTCCACGCGTTTTGATGAAGGAGCCAGCTTTCAGTGATAGCAGAAAATGATGAACGTCAGTGTCATGTTATGATACATTTCAGTAGAATCATAGAAAAGAATCATAGAATCATAGAAGAGTGAATTTGGAAGGGACCTACAGGACCGTCAAATCCAACCCCCTGCTCCAGGCAGGAATACAAATCAAAGGATATCTGCCAAGTGGTTGTCCAAATTTTCCTTGAGTGCCTCCATTGTTGGAGCACTCACCATCTCTCAAGGTAATCGGTCCCATCTGAGGAACTGTTAAAAACTTTTTTTTTAAAAAAAAATTGATTTTAGTTCCGAATTAATTTGAAGCCTGCAGTCCTGCTTTTGGTCACACAGCAGAGTTCTCAAACCAGCGTGTAGAGGAGCCGCTTATACCATCTGACGCCAGCCAAGAGGTGTCCCAGGGTGGAAACACTCACCCTATGAGCATGGTAGCATGGCTGCACTCACCTCAGAAGTAGCAAAAATAAATAAAAAAAAGCATCACACACATCTCCCTGCATCTTCAAAAGAAAAGAAAAAATCAGTAGCTTAGCCTAATTGGGTGGTGTCGGAAAACAACTGCTTCATCAAAGAACCAGTGCCAATTGAATATTAGATTCTTTTCTTCTTGGGTGGTGGGCGAGAGAGCCTTTGTATCCAAAATTGTCTCAAAGCAATTGAGCGATCATGCCCTAAATGGAAGCTGATTCACTAACAGTAATTGTTAGCAACCCAGATACCTAAATTGGCGGGCTGCAGCTTCACAAAGGTTCTCCTCTCTGGCTAGTAACTAAGGCGAAAGTAGACTTAAACATGAAAGGAAGGGTCGTGACTTTGTTTGCTAACTCAGTGAATGAATGGAACAAATGTCCTTTCGGCCTATAGAACCTTCCGGCCACCCTCCCTCTTTGCTTATTTAACAGCTTTTCTAATGAAAGTTTACACAGAAAGCCAGTCAATAAACAGGCAGTGTCAGCTCTCCATTCATTAGCCATGATAATAATTATAATAAAGGTCTTGGTTTGAAAATATGAACACCCTCTTCCTTACAATGCTCCATGGCTTGATCAGGAGCAAATAGCCCACTTTAATAAAAGGGTTGTTTGTTTTGCCACATGGCCCGGCTGATGGTACAAAGCAACAGGGGAACAGAGTAACCAAATTATCTCTATCACCAGGATAAATATAATTGAGAAAATGGGCACGTACTTGACTCTATGGAGAAAAACAAAGCTTACAGAGTAGGCAGCCCAGTGCATTTACCAGGAGGCATGGCCCATCTGCAGGCCTAAAATATCATTAAAGTTTCAACAGCTCCCAGAATGGCTAGTAATATCATCCATTCTCCTCCTGCTATTAACTTCTGTAATTCAGAATACTGAGGACCGTGTTGGATCCCATTTAATCCACCATTCAGTCCTTATGCTGGCCAGAGAGATGGTTTTGAGAGGACTCAGAAGCCAGACATGAACACGGCAGCGCCACTCCATAGCAACTCATTTTAAGATGCATATCAGAAGGGGAGGAAATTACATACAGAGTGTGACTGATAACCGTTAATTGTTATTGTTACTGAAATTGTACTCTGATTGCCCTCTAATCTCAGTAGTGATTGAGACTGCCCTCTTGTCTCAGTAACTGCAATTACCAGTGAGTACCGATCTGAGTACAGTGGAACCTTGACTTACATCATTAATCCGTTCCAGAGGTCTAGACTTAAGTCAAACATGACTTAACTCAAATGAACTTTTCCCATAGAAAGTAATGGGAAAGTGGATTTATCCGTTCCAGATGATGAAAAAGACCCCCGAAAACAGCAATTTAACACAAATTTTACTGGGATAGGAGATTCCTTCTGGGGATGTAAATGAAATGTCTCTTCAAAGAGAGGAGGAGGAGGCAGTGGAATTATAGTCCACAAGTTATATGCCTCCACTTTTTAATGGTCATAGCAACAATGTCTAACATTTAAGTTTTACTGATTTTTAACCTGACGTTCCAAGTTCTGAACAACTCTATGCTTACCATTAGAGTCCCACAACTGTACAGCTCCCCAACTACAATGCTTCCATTGTGGACCAGACTTCTGCAGCCAGATTTTATACAAGACTGAGCCGACTGTCTAACCAGCGAGGCCAGCCCCGAGCTCCTGGCCCTTCTTCTCCTCTGGTGGCAATGGCGGCTTCAGCGAGGCCGAGGACCAGCTCCAGGTGCTTGGAGCTGGCCTCGCCGAAGCCGCCGCTGCCGCTGCCGGAGGAGAAGAAGAAGGCAGGAGCAGTTTGGAGACAGCAGTCGCAATGCTGGGTCGTGGCTGCCGCCCGATTCCAGTGCCTTGTGCCGGGGCTCCGAGATGTAAGTCAAAGCCTGCGACTCAAGTCAAACAGGCCCCTTCTTGATGCAAGTCAAATATGATGCAAGTCAAGCAGCATGTAAGTCAAGGTTCCACTGTACTGATCCGAGAAACTGTGTGAAGTTCTGAGCACTGCATTGAAAGGACATCCCTTGGCTGGGTTGTGTTCGGAGGAAGGCAACCATAGTGGTGAAACCAAGCCCCATGAATGTGTTGGGTCTAGTCAGAGTGAAGAAAATATTGAGGGTCTGAAATACTATTACATGGAAGAAGGAACAAGTGTGTTTTCTGCTGTTAGATGATTAGGCCTGGACTGGTAGAGCCGTAGAATAAACATTCCTGACAGTGAGAGCTGTCCAACAGTAAGTAAGTAAGTAAGTAAGTAAGTAAGTAAGTAAGTAAGTAAGTAAGTAAGTAAGTAAGTA
>JAHTLZ010000225.1:11293921-11307468 GCA_023846285.1 Phrynocephalus versicolor
TATTATTATTATTATTATTATTATTATTATTATTATTATTATTATTAGCAGCAGCAGCAGCAGCAGCAGCAGTAGTGGTGGTGGTGGTGGTGGTGCAAAAATATTGGGGTTTGAAAACATGATTACTTCATGACCATAAATGAAATCCTGGAATTCCCTCACAGAAAAAGAGGAGGGTTTTTTTTTGGGGGGGGGGGGTGTTTCTCTACAGGAAGCCAAGATAGTCAAGAGCCTGATCATCATTGGTTTTACAGATCAACCAGTCACATTCTGCCCCCATGCACAGGCTCAAGACTGTTGTTAACGTAAACCTAACCAGTCACTAGAACAAAGAGCGAAATTGAGGCTTGTCCTACCTATTACATATGTTGGGTTAGAAAGGGTCAAGGTTTTCAAGCTCCTCTGCCCTGAAATTTGGATCTGGTCCTGATAAGAAGATATCCATGTGAATGTTGAATTTCCTCTTAGCAGTGATCTTGGCAGTATTCCAAACATTTACCCACTAACATTATTTTGTACTTATGCATGCAAAAATCCGCTAGCCTTGTGCTGATTACTGAGTAAGGGGCATGCATGGTGGCTCAGCGGACTAAGGCTCGGAAAAAGTTGGCAGCTCAGCAGTTTGAATCCTGGGTGCTACGCAGTGGAGCGAGCTCCCACTGATAACCCCAGCTCCTGCCAACCTAGCAGTTCTAAAGCATGTAAAATGCAAGTAGGTAAATAGATACCACCGTAAAACGTGTAAAACGGCACTGGCTCTTCAGCTTGAATACGGAGATGAGCACCGCCCCTAGAGTCAGAAACGACTAGCACGCATGTGAGGGGGGGAACCTTTATGCATGCAACAATCCGGTAGCCTAGTGCTGATTACTGAGTAAGAAACAATCATTTTAGAAACTGGTGGCATAGGGCAAAATATAAACTTTCGGTTCGTAAGCTATGAAATCCTTCAAGGAATAAAGTAGGAAGAAAATAACTGGTACATTCAGTTGCTGAAGCTTTTGGAGATCTTATTCTGGTGTGCGAAATACCTCTGGAGGCAAAAATGATGAAAATGAAGTTGTCCAACTTTGGTCATATCAAGAGAAGAGAAGATTTGCTGGAAGAAGCAATAATGCTGTGAAGGTTGATGAGGAAGACCAAAGATGGCCTAAAATGAAGCCACAAGTCCTGAGTTTGCAACAGCTGAGTGAGGCAGTTGAAGACAGGGCACTTTGAAGATTGCTCATTTATTGGATCACCATAACTCAAGAGGCAAGTTGACAGTATATAATACCAAGAAGAAGATAGGAAAGCAACAAGATTATAGGAAGTGACTTCAGCGAGAGGAGCAAGATGGTAGAGAGCCAATAATAGCACTCTCAATAAATGAAACCACAAGAGAAAAACAAAACAAAATGAGAATAGTCTATGGAACTCCTTGCCACAGGATGTGGTGATGGCACCAGGCCTAGATGCCTTTAAAGGGGGGTTGGTTGGGCAGATTTCTGGAGGAAAAAATCAATCACAGTTTATAGGCCATGATAGGGATACATGTTCTCTCCAGACTTTATTTATTTATTTATTATTTGTTTCATTTTTATACTGCACCATCTTCCATCAGGAACTCTGGGTGGTTTACAGAATAAAAAAATCAAGTTAAAAAAATAACAATATGAGCAAAAAGAGGGGAAATACCCTCAGCAAGGACATACAAAAAAAGGGAGAGCAAAAATAAATAAATTAAATTAAATTAAATTAAAGATCGCCATATGCCTCCTTGAAAAGCATAGTTTTTGAAGGTGGGCCGGGACTGTGCAAGGCGCAGCTCACTTGGTAAAAGGGTACCTCAAAATGCCAGGCACAGGGAAGTGGAATCAGGAGACAGGCATTGAATCAATGATAAATAATTGTCTCATGTGCTTCCAGAGGCATCTGGTGGGCTACTGTGAGATACAGGATGTTGGACTTGATGGGCCCTTGGCCTGATCTAGCGGGGCTCTTCTTATGTTATTAATACAAGCCAGGCAGCCCCAAAGTGAATAGTACCCTGCTCCAGTCCTCTTCTAGAGGCCCAATGGCAGGTAAAAACACCAATGACTGAATACGTGGTAGACAGGAGATCTGAAAAAAAGAAAATGGAGATTCAGTTGGTCAGCATACACCCCATCATTCATCCAATTTAGACAGTGTCAGCAGCCACACCAGACACGTCCAAAGATGTTTAAATCCCCACCACCTGAAAATTGATGGTGGTGTCCACCAGGACACATGTCATGCATAAGCACATACAAATGTAAGACAATCAGATATTTAAGTACCAAGACTTGTAACAAGTAGAAGACAGCAGGTAGACGGGTGGTCTTGGGTATTTTAGCCTCTTGTATTGTTGAAGGGATTGCCTGTTAAAGCAAATAGGGTCTGTTTCTTCCTTGTTTTAGGAAGCCAGCTGTTTTGTTTGTTTGTTTGTTTGTTTGTTTTTGGAAGGACCTAGTCATGCACGTAGCTTCTCTTCCACAATGGCTACCAGCCTGCCTACATGCATAGAAACCCACTGTTTGGCTTTTTGTAAACAAAATTAAGTTTTTTTTATCTCACGCTATCATCAAAAGTTTCCTTCTTCAGAACACATATGATGCATGGATATCATACACAGGTGTATGAATGCTTAAACATGTAACTCTAAGACCTCTGGCTTGGTTGGGTTCCCAGACTATGTATACAGGAATTTGAAGATAAACATGCATTGCACATTTGTGGCAGCAGTCATAATGACATAATGTGTGCTCTAAAACCGCAGTGAATAATTAGCATTAAAAAGCCCCTGGGCTGAGATGGGATGCTTCAACTCTCCAGATGTTTCGAATTACTACCCCAAAAATCCGTTACCCAAAGCTATCTGGAACATCCAGAGGGCAAAAACTAACCACCCCGCTAGAGAGGCAGAGATACGTCTTCTCATGCTATTTGTATTCATTTATACCCAACTGTGAAACATGTATCCATTTTGACTGACAAACATGTTTCAATCTGCACTTTTTGTGGCAAAGTATAGGAAAGAGATTTATAAAACACACACCTGCTGCTTCCTTACATACATTCTCCCTTGAATTGTAAGGATCTGAGAAGTATGGATTTGGCTATACAGTCCCCCCCCCCACACACACATAAATAAACATTTCAATTCATAAATAAATATTCAATAGATACTGTGTCCCAGGCAACTCAGAACCAGAGGCATGAGTTCCAATACTGAAGGCGTTGATGTGGTCTTCTTGCCCCCAAAGACAAGATTTCTAATTCAGCCTCTAGATCAGTGGTTCTCAACCTGTAGATTCCCAGATATTCCTCGACTGCAACTCCCAGAAATCCCTTCCAGCACAGCAAGTGATGGAGGCTTCTGGGAGTTGCAGTCCAGGAACATCTGGGGACCCACAGGTTGAGAACCACTGCTCTAGATCATTGTGTCTTGGGACAATTAAAGCAAATACATGAGATTGTATGGAAAGAATTTTCAGCACTATGGAAGAGAACCCTGATAGAACTGTTCTCCTCTCTCTCGGTCTCTCTCTCTCTCTCTCTCTCTCTCTCTGTGTGTGTGTGTGTGTGTGTGTTAGAGAGAGAGAGAGAGAGAGAGAGAGAAAGAGAGAGAGAACCAACCATTGATGTTTTGTAGTTATGTTTTTGGGAACAAAAGAGCTATACACACTGATTTTGAGCTACATGGGGTCCAGCATTGTTGAATGGGGAAGTGTAATCTTCCAAGAAAACCTGTGATTTATCACACAAAGCAACCCGTGGAATGGTGGAGTTTAAGAAAGCTATGTATATGTTCATTATGCTTTGTGACAAACAGTCATACCAGAATAGCATTTTTTTAAAAGCCCAGAGTGACCTACGCTGCAGCAGTTAAGCTCTGTTCCTAGAAAAGCTGACTAGAGATAAATGAGAAGCTGATTTATTACAAGAGTCATACAAAATGCATAAAGGGGATTAGAAAATTATGGGGTGAACTCTATGTAGAGTGACTAGGTAGGATGTTAGACTGTTTGCAGAAATGTTTCCCGGTGAGTGAAAATACACAGAAACAAAGCTGTTTTCATACTGCTGGTCATTGTTCAATGCTTTTACACGACCCCTAAAATCCGAGGCAAAGGGCTCCCAAATGCGGAGCTTAAAATTGTTTTCCCACCAGCTGCAGACTTTAAACAAAATAAAGTACGACCACGCCCACCTAAGCGGGCCCCAGTACACTTTACAAGTACCTGGTCTCCGGAGGTAAAAAAATTTCCAATGCGGATTGTAAAGCTGTGGATGCCAGGCTCTCCTCGCCTTCTGTTTCTTTTTGTTGTCCCTGCCACCCCTTTAAGAGACAGGAATCCCTACGGGGCTGCTTCCATGGCAGACAGAGGTGAGCGGAGGTGAGCCTGCATTTTTTCTCCCTTTTTTTCTCCCTCCCCTCACTGCTGACAGGAGCAATGGAGTGTGGAAGAGTGGGAACACATGAAGAGGAACAAACCCCAGGTCTGAATTTAAGTTGCCAGCAGATTTTAGAGGTCGGGTAAAATCACAAGCAATACAACAGATTTGGTGGTTTATGGGGGTTTATAACGCCCTGTCATTTCAAGAACAAATACCAGAAGCACGCATGGGATCAGAGAAAATAAAGAATCCAGTTCTGTTTCCACGAGGAATGGAAAGGGAACTTGAGGTTGTAGGAAGGAAAAACAAGAACAGTATACTATGAGGCTTCAGGGTCAGACTCTGTAGGACTTCTGCAGGTGGAGCGAAAAGTGCTTGTGCAATACACAAGACAAATAAAAAACAATCAGCATTGTGCCAAAAGGGGGATGGGGGAACTTCAGCGTCAATCGGCATCACACAGGCAGTAGACAAATCTCTCCATCTTCAGAAACAGAGGTTCGTTTTAAGTTCTTTATACAAACCCGCACTAGTAGATGCAATCTAAATCCTGCATATGTCAAAGTCCCGGGTTCACTGCATCCCACTTCCCAAGACTTCATGGCCAAAACCTGTGACCAAAGGATGGGCTGTGGTGATATCAAAGAGATGGGGCAGGCAAAAGATGGAAGGAGGCAACCAACAAGGTGCACATAAAACATAATTATATTCTGCTGTAGTCCCAGCCTGGTACCCAGGCTTTAAAGTGTCCAATCTTAAAGCTATCTCACACCCAATAATCAAACGTGCTCCTCTTCTGGTGCTGTTGATCCTGAAATTTGTCTCGTCTGTAGACCTCAAGAGCACAGTAACTGCAGACCCAGCTGATGAGTCTGGGTGAATAACTTGGACACTCCCCAAGAACCACACAGCACATCAATGTACACTGAGTAGGTTAAATGGGGCCACAGCTTTATTTGTTATCGTCAAAATAGCCAAGGCGACCAGCCAACTCTTCTACCAAGATAATCCTAGGAACGACAGTTGTAATATACTACCTGGTTGTCCCCCTACCATCTGTTGTGCAGTCCCAGGCAGCTCCTCAAACCATGATACACTCATGTTGACTTCTACCCAAAATGGGCTAGGGGCTGGCTATCCATCTGCTCCAAGATAACAAGTGATCAAGTTGTGTAGTAAAAAGAAAATCTGAAGGAAAAAACCACCCAAGATAACCCATGGTTGTCCCATGCAATGTAATTAGAATCTTGTCAGGTTTTGTTTAACGAAAGGAATGAGCAGGTAAGTGATGCCTCCTCTTTGAGGACTTGGTGATGACTGAACCAGCAAGCGCCCAAGGCCTGTTTAAAGAATTCCCCACAGAGGTCCATTTTGGTAAGCCCTACTACTGGCCAGCCTAACCGTTGTCTGACTGGCCAGCATACCTAGGGCATCAAGGAACACTGTTGCGGCTAAAAGGAAGTGAGTATGGTGCTTTAAAATGGAGGACCCTTTGCCTGTGCTTTTCATTGCTGGGGAGAGGAATAGGCCCCCAGTAAGTCAGGGATGAGGCCCATGTTCCTCTGTCATTTCACTTGGTGCCCTAAAACTCACAATCTGACACCCACCAGTGATTCATTCAGTCCGCAAACTCCTTCTAGGGGCTGGATCTAGTTTCTAGTCTTCATTGTTGTTTTTTCTATCCTGTACTTCAGGCCTGCCCAACAGGTAGCCCGCGAAGGGTTCAAAAGTAGCCCGCCGGCCATCAATAAAAAAAAAAGTGAGGGTATAATTTCTCCACCCCTCCCTCCCCCATCCCGACGACCACCACTGCCCCAGCAAAGTTCTGGGACTGCCCAGCCCACTGTCTCAGCCGAGCAGGGCAGTTCAACCATAATGGCGCATTGAAATCTGTTCCCTCCGAAACAGATTAATTGGTGTTCAATGCATTCCTATGGGGAACTGCTGTTCTACGTAGAAAAGTTTTTACTTATGAGCATGTCCTCGGAACGGATAAAATTCGTAAGTAGAGGTTTTAGTGTAGTAGCCCTCAGGCACTTTGGGCTAGAAAAAGTACACCTTGGCCTGTTCAAAGTTGAACAGCCCTGCTACTTCATTGGTTCCCACCCTGGGGGTCGGGACCCCTGGGGGGGGGGTCGAACAACCATTTTAGAGGGGTTGCCATGAGCCAGTGAAGAAAAAGGAACAAACACCTTAGGTCTGCAGGAGGGGGGAGGAGTGTTACAGCTTGATAGGTTGGAGGGGATGTCAGTCAATAGCACTGGAGGCTGCGATTGGCTGAGGGTGCCTACAGAGGGCAGTTCTCTATGGCACCTGCAGCAGTGGCCAGACAAAGGGGGCTTGTGGCCTCTTCCAAGCAGGGCAAGGGGTCACCACAACATGAGGAACTGTATGAAAGGGTCGCGGCATTGGGAAGGTTGGGAACCAATGCTCTACTTCCTTGAGTAATGCAGCCCAATTAACAGTCCCGGAAAACAAAAAGGCACGCTTGGTTTTTAAACAACATGGTTATTAAATAAAAGTAACTGTCCAACTGCGGGTTTTGTTTGGACAATTTGTATACACAGTTTGTTGCAAAACATGCATTTGAAATGTATTTTAGTATAAAAATAATCTTTTTTTAAATGCAGTCCTGCATAATATGTGAATTTATTTTGGCAGGCACATTCAGGCACGTACAAAATGTGTGCTGATCCACCAGTTTGTTCAGGAGGTGTAAGGTTGGTCTACTTCAAAACACAAACGGAACAAAATTATGGAACATCCCTCAGTTCAGATCACCATACCTCCTGCCTTGCTTGGACCTGATAATTATAAGAGCAAAACTGACCAGCTGAATTACTGTGTCTTGTCACTGCACTGTGAACAGCACATTTAGCCATTTTCCGGGTCACAAAAGGTCACAAACAGCTTTCATAGAACACTTCAGGACATTCATAATGCCTCTGAAGTTCCACGCAATTAGTAGGTTATGCAGTCCAGAAAAAAGCCATGTCAAGAACTTCTAAAGATCTTGACTGAACTCATTTGCACAGCTGGACTGCTGAACAGTGACCTCCTTTATATAACATCCCTCTCTGTAACAGAGGAAACCTGTTGCAGCAGAGATGGCTGAGGCTTATGAAAGAAGCTGCGTTTTCCCCCCACAGTTAAGCAGATGTGTTTTGCATTGGCTTTTACAGAGAAGGGAAATCTACTGCCATCTTTCCACTGCCATCACTCAAAAGACAGATCAAGGAATAGGGATTCAGCCTGCACTGGATGGGGGTTACACTCCCTCAGAAAAAACAGGTGCACAGCTTATGGGTGCTCCTGGAGTTGTTTCTGAGCTTGGATGTCCAGGTTTGGGCAGTGGGCAGGAATGTCTTTACGCAGTTAAAACTAGAATCATAGAATCATAGAATTATAGAGTTGGAAGAGACCTCATGGGCCATCGAGTCCAACCCCCTGCCAAGCAGGAACCCCTTCACAATATTTCCGACAGATGGCCATCCAGCCTCTGCTTAAATACCGTCAAAGTCATATGTGCCCATTCCTGGAGAGGCTTGACCTGGCCAAGGTGACACATGTCTTAGGTACATTCGGCTGTATTATTGTAACACACTCCCCGTGGTTCTGCCATTGGGAAGGGCTAGAAACTTCAGTGGTTCCAAAACGCTGCAGCCAATTGTTAAGTGAGATTGATTATGGGGATCACATCAACCTCCTGTTACAGCAGTTCCACTGGCTACCAATCTGATTTCCAGAGACAATTCAATCCAAGGAGTCATCAATTATTATTATTATTTAATAAAAAAGGAAAACAAAAGCAAGAAACACCCTACAGCATATTTTCTGGAAGTTGAGTCATGGCAACTGGACTTCTTTTCTTGAGAGTTTGAAACGTTTCGCTGCTCATCCCAACAGCTTTGTGAGACTGACAAACTGTTTGGATGAGCAGCAAAACATTTCGATCTCTCAAGAAAAAGAAGTCCAGTTGCCATGACTCAACTTCCAGATAAACTCACCTGGATGACTGAGAATCTTCACAGACACACAGCATTTTGCATTCAAGTTAATGGCAAATTCTTCATCCAGGGATGCAAAAGGCCAATAATAAAATGAAGTCTTGAAGCTAAACCGCTGCATTGAGCCACTGCTATTAATCAACTGCAAAAATGAAAGTATTTATTCTTCAAATAGTATTTTTTTTTTCAAAATGGAGAAAGGAGATAGGCCATAAAACCACACTTTCCTCTCATTCCTTCTTAGCACCTTTCCTATCAATTCTTGTTCAGTTTACACAGTTTATACATTATCAAGCTTGTGTTTGCCACTTTGAATGCTGTAACTTTGACTCACTAAGATATTGCAGATAAGATCTGCCTAATAAATAAGGAAAATAAGCTTTTCGGAAATGCCCCAATGCATGTCAACAGAATCACTCTGCACTGAGTCACATCCACCAGGCCGTTGCTTCCCTCAGAAATGACCTACATTTCAGTGGAGGTGGTTATGATTTGAAATAAAAACACCATTCAACACTGGAATTTTTAAAATTATCACCGATGACTACTACTGTTCATTTGGCTTTCTTTATCTCTAAATTATGCTATGTAATGTAAAAAAATGCAGGCTGAAAGAAAAATGTCACTCTTACATTTAGAAAAAATACAAGCTGACCTACTTCAAATCTCAAATCCTGTAATAATATTGGCAGAAGGAAGTTTGTGGCCTGCCAACCGGACAGAAGTCGGAGATGGCACAGGCTGTAAAGTTCAAGGTAAATGCGGAAAATCCATTTTATCCTGCTTGACTCACTTGTGGGTTTTTTTAACCAGGTACGAGTGCCAGAGAGCGAGAGCAAGAGAGAGAGAGAGAGCACTCAATTTTTAATGGGAGGATGTGTCCAAAGGGAACCAGCCCTGGCAGACAGACAGACCCTGGATGGAGAGTGTAAAACAAATGGGATGAAATCAGCCGTGGTCACAAGCAACTTAATTAGGTTGCTGTTTTTATTATCCTCTGGCCCCTTTAATGGTGAACCTGTAATATATTTATGAAACCTGAGTGTTATTTGAGTTTGTGTTGTGTCATTACAGTTGTGACCGACTATTTGTAACTCCATGTCCATTGAGTTTTCTTGGCAGGAATACTGGAGTGGTTTGCCAGTTCCTACTGCAGGCGCCTACAGCAGCTGGTATTCCCTGGTGGTCTCCCATCCAAGTACTAACCAGGGCCGACCCTGCTTAGCTTCCGAAATCAGGCGAGATCGGGTGTGCTTAGGCAGATAACTAAATATTTTCTCCTCTGTTAACAGTTTATTAATGTTAAGGCAGGGGGCCATGAAAATCTAAACATCAGAAAGGCTTGCTTCACAAGACAGCTAATGGGCAACATCAGAGAAGCCAGGAATAAAGGCACTTGGCATTCTGTAAGTACACAACTGTACATGATCATTAAAACAGGCCTTAAAAACACCTATTTTCTATTATTGCTACAGGAGATACATTTCTGAAATGCCAAAGTACTGAAATTAAAGCAACGGATAATATATATTTTATTTGTCAGGAAAGCTATACACAAGGAGGGTGTCAGTGAGGAATAATTCTGTCAAGAAGCCATTGGGTCTGCAACAGAGGAACAAATGAAAGGGCAGCTCATTTTATATATTTACAAAGGTTTAAGGTGCAGGAACAGAATGGAAAGAGCAAACACACGTTTCCACTTCTAAGTCCAATCATTGTCCTGTAGTATCAAATTTCAGTATGGACCGTCGACATCTCCCTTCTCAAAGCCCACGGTTGTTCTGTGCAGATGCGCAAGTGTTGATGTGCATTCCCACTAGGATAGTGACAAAGGCAGCCGAGAGAGTCCAATTCATCCCACAGCTATTTCCTAAAGAAACCATTTTTGTTTTATATGTAAAAGGTACTAAACTTAGATCACCTGCTGAATAAGTTAAATTTGCCGGTGCAGGAGCAGAAGAGAGATACAGCAGCTGTCCCTTCCCTTCAGTCATTTCATGACTGCTTTTGGTTGGTCTTATTGTCAATCCAGATTCTATTCACCCGAGATGTATGCTTGGCTCCAGAACTGTGTTTTTACTTCCCATTTGGATTGACAGGATGCATTTCTGGGGTGTAGGTAAGCAGAACAATCATGACCCAGAGATGAAGCAAAGCCTGGCAGAAGAGAACAGGAGTTAGAACTGCAAATGAAATGAAAGCTCTACAAGACACTAATACGTTGGGAAGAACAAAGGTACAGTGGTCCCCCACCCTTTCACGGTTCATATACTGCGGTCCTGCTATATCGCGGGACCACAGTATATGAAAAAGAGCCCCCCCCGGGTTAAGGGGGGAAAGTGCCTGTTTCAGGCCTCCCATACTTCCCCCCAACCTGGTGGTGTCCCAAATGGGCCTGCAAGGGCCTTCCCAGGCCTTCTGGAGGCCCCCAAAGGGCCTCCCTGCAAACCAGAAGTGACTTCCGGGTTGCCGAAAATCATTTCTGAGGCCTCCAGTAAGTACAAGAGCCCCCAGCTAGGCACCCCAGAGCCGACCTGAACTGCATCCGCATATCACGGATTTTCAGTTATCATGGGTTGGATCGGGTTGGGTCCCTAACCCCGCAATAGGCGGGGGGGGGGTGTCACTGTACGGGCATTTATTTATTTATTTATTTATTGGATTTTTACCCCGCCCATCTTCCAGGACAGAACTCTGGGCGGCTTCCAAATAGCTGAGCAAGTCAGCCAGCAATACAATATAAAACAAACAAGTTAAACAACAGTACAAAAACAATGACAGCAATAAAAACAGCATTAAAACAACTAGGGCATCTTAGCATTTAGGCTTATGGTCGCAGCACAGCAGCAATAGTTGGTGACACACGTATAGATGGCGGCGGGGGGGGGACCCTTAAGTTGTGCCGCCGTAAGCCTCGCTAAACAGAAGGGTTTTTAGTGCTCGGCGGAAGGCTGACAGGGACTCTGCAGAGCGCACATCAGGTGGTAAGCTATTCCAAAGGGAAGGGGCGGCCACCGAAAAGGCCCGACTGCGAGTGATGGACTTTCGGGCCTCTTTTGGGGTGGCGACCCGGAGCGAGATAACCTCCACAGACAATTAAGAGAAACCTTAGGAGAAGTGGCAGTGCCCTGCTCATGCTATACCAGAAGTAGAAATTAATGTACAAAAGGGCTTCTTTATACAAGCTACAAACATCACAGGACTTTCAAATTCCACCTAGTGACTTGTCTTCAGTCCTTACTTTGTTCTGAAACAAGCTCACCTGTGATCTCCCGCCATCTGCCTTCAGTCAGTTTTTTATGCTTCAAGTTTTTATGCCAGGGTTGCACTTTTATATTGTTTGTCAATTGTTGGTATTTGTCTGTTCGGTTAGTTGATTATGAATTATTGATTTATTTTGTTGTGAACCGCCCAGAGTTCCTTCAGGAAGACGGGCGGTATACAAGCCTCATAATAAATAAATAATAAATAAATAACATGCCAGCCAATCTTTACAAGCACAATTTAGAGATTGTGGTCGTGGAATGTTTGGACTTCAGTTCCTAGAAGTCCCCACTGGCAGGGCCAATGGTGAGGGGTTATGGAAGCTGCCTGTAACATCCAATGCAGGAGTGAACTCAATGGGAGATCTGACCCCTGAAATATTGATTTTTTTTTTAAAAAAAAAAGCCAGGGGTACAGTTTCCCAGCTTGACCAAATTGACTATTGGCTCTTGGCCCTTCAAAGCTAGTCCACTTCAATCTAGAGAGCCAAAGATCCTCAGATCCCTGTCTTAGAGGCAGGTACAACAACTAATCCAAGCTCTTCGTTACAGTTGTTTGAGGCGTTACTTGACTTCTCCCCAGTAATTCAACATTCTATCAGCTTCATCAGAGGCAACACTACACGTGTGTCCAGTTCTGGATCCCAACATGAGGAGAAAGCGAACACTCCCGCAGATACTTTAAATCAAGATACATTCAATTTAAAAATATATATATATTTCCATTTTTTTTTAAAAAAAATGAGAAGGTGCACACTGGGTGTGCGGGTGAACAGCAAAGTGCAGCTCCCAGCATGTTATAAAAAGCCTTTTCAAATACAAGAATGACCTTGTAAAAGTCTCCTGCAGGCAGTGACAATGGCTGCAGAACAGATTATAGATTACTTTGTGCATAGGCCAATGCCCTGTTGATTTGAGGCACAGATGTTAACTGAGATTAGATATTAGTCTAGAGATTTTAATGGTGAGCGGGAGTGGGCCTGTTGGCTTGAATAATGTTTTTTTTTTTAACAGAAGGTGGGCAATTAACACAAACCATTCATTTCATGTTCAGAACACCACTGGAGACGGGAGGTACAGTTGCCCAGCTGAAATGCTGTTCTGTTTCCTGCAATACTTCCAAGGGCTGTATTATGAAGCCTAGAAAAATGGCAGCCACAGATACTGTTTTTCCAAGACAGGCATTTTTTGTAGTTCAGAGAACAGAGGGAGACAGGTGCAGTGAAAACTCAGCAACCTTCAACAACCTGGTAACCTACAGACGTATGGGACTCCCATCATCTCCAGATCACGCAGGCAAAGGCTATTATGTCTCGGGATGATGAGAGAGTAGCTAAACAATCTGAAGGATGCCAGGTTGCAGAAAGTTGTTATACAGGGATCTGTCTTGGAGCCAGAAATGCATCTTCCTTCTGGTAGAAAAACAACAGCAATTTTATGTCTGTTGAGCATTTATTCTGTTCTCAAGAATCTAAACAACCACAGTGGGGATTGGGGTAAGGTCTACCGTTGGCATCAACTTTGTATACTGAAGGAGGGCAGTACGAAATATTAAACTCCTGTAGCATCTAATTTCTAAATCATCAAAGCAGGGACAGTAACTACCACACTGTGTAACTTGCTTACAAAGTGTCCTGAATTGGCAAATTAAATATTCTTACGTACATAGGCCACCCAATGCTTGTCAGATCAGAGATTATCTATTATGTAAGGAAGACTGAAAACACTATGCCTCAAGTAGATTAAACAGACTCACCATATAAATGATTACAAATACCCTTGCAATGGGATACCGCCGTAGAAAGATTCCAAGTCGAATGCTGTGGTGGTAATAATAATAATAATAATAATAATAATAATAATAATAATAATAATA
>JAHTLZ010000225.1:11307478-11324937 GCA_023846285.1 Phrynocephalus versicolor
AATAATAATAATAATAATAATAATAATAATAATAATAATAATAATAAAGGAAACAGAACAATTCATTGTCTGAATTTTCCCCTGCATCAGCCATAAACTACATGTCGCTAAACAAATAAGCAAACACACTACTAGAACAATAGCTAGATGCTTTGAACTGTCATTTCATTGGTGAAGGTCATTACTCCACCACTGGAGATCACAACTATTTCACCTCGAAAACCCTAGAAGCAGAACCTTTCCTTGTACAGTACTTCTGTGTTTCACCCTATCAGTGAAGGGGACAAAGCTGGACAGAACTCTATGGAAGGTGCAATGTACATCAGGGTGGAGAACCAATTACAGTGGACCCCTTGTATAACAAACGGTTTGTATAACATAAAATCTGTACAACATAAAAATTCCAGAGATAGGGGAAATCTGCTTAACAGAATTGCCTATGGGGTGAAGCCATAAAATACAACAATGGTGGCAATTAGGGATTCCTCTGTTTTCAATAGATTCCTATGGGAAATTTGTATAAAGGAGAATTTGCTTAACAGAATTTCATTTGGAACAAATTAATTCCTTTATACAAGGTACAACTGTATCCTTCAGACGATTTGGATTTCCAAGTGCCCAGAAACATCAGCAGGCATGTTCTGTGATGGGGCATTATGGCAGGTGTAATCCAATGCATCAAGAAAGCTAAGGGCTCCCAGCGGCTCTTGGAGCAGGTGTCTGATGACTCTCCTCGGGAGTCTCTGCTCTCTGACAGGCATAAGAGCCTACAGCATTTTAGAGCAGAGCTTCTCAACCTTGGTACTCCCAGATGTTCTTGGGCTATAACTCCCAGAGATCCTGGCCATCACAGCTAGTGGTGAAGGCTTCTGGGAGTTTTAGTGCAAGGAAATCTGGAGGCACAAAGTAGGGAACCACTGCTTTAGAGCTTACTTCTTAGTGCAGTTCCTCAGACAGTTTGGGAATGAGGGTAAATTTTTGAAGGCCTGCGGTTCTGCAGCCTAGGTGGCACCTAAGTCGCACATCTCCCTTCTATTTTCCAAACAAAATGCTTCTGTGTCCACACATAACAAACACCTTTTCATACATTTGAAGTATCAAAGGGTATTGAGAACATTAGGAAGAACTTCATGACAGTTAGAGCTGTTCAGCAGTGGAATATGCTACCACAGAGGGTGGTGGAGTCTCCTTCGGTGGAGGTTTTTAAGCATATGGATGGCCATCTGTCGGAAGTACTGTGATGGGGGTTCCTGCATGGCAGTGGGTTGGACTAGATGGCCCTTGAGGTCTCTTTCAACTCTATGATCCTATGATTCAGAGACTAGGACTCGGGGCAATGGAAAAGAGATTCCATTTAAACATTAGGAAGAACTTCATGACAGTTAGAGCTGTTCGGCAGTGGAATACGCTGCCACAAAGGGTGGTGGAGTCTCCTTCTTTGGAGGTTTTCAAGCAGATGGATGGCCATCTGTCGGAAGTACTGTGATGGGGGTTCCTGCATGGCAGGGGGTTGGACTGGATGGCCCTTGAGGTCTCTTCCAACTCTATCATTCTATGAGTCCATGAGAAGTGCTCAGTGTGAAGGGTCCACCCCCTTAACAGGGGTGCCAAAAGAACATGACAGTAAGGCAAGTGAAGTCATCATGTGGACAGCAAATGTTACCAGTGGTTGTTTGCTTCTAAAATTAGCGAGTACTGCACTCGTTATCTTCATTTACCTAAGTAAATGGCCCTTCAGATGTTGAGGATACAAGTTCCAGAGTTCCTCACCACTGGCAGCGTCAATTGGGACTTCTGGAAGTTGGGTGTCCCAAACATCTGGATGGTCAAAGGCTCTCCATCCTTTTCCAAATTATTTTTAGATTACCAGCTCATTCTGTCAAATGGAAGGAGAACATCTCACACCAGGACGGCCCACTTTCCTCACCTAAACTGGTCAATACAGCTGGCCGCTTTACGCACTTGCCCATACATTCCGGCTGCGTTCATATCGAGATCGCCAAAAAGGACAGGGACGTTTCTCATGCGAGTGCCTGCAGTGAAGATATCGTTACAACACATGCATAAAAAGGACAAGCTATCAACCATCAACAACATTGACATCGTTGTGGGGCAAACATTGTTTTCCACCCCAATTCTTAATTTAACTGTCATCAACCTGTCAGCTTTATGAGAAGACCGGAGTTTTACTTTTAGCAGGGATGAACAAAAATGTTTCTTGGTCTACTTTCTCCACCACCTGCCCATAGCCATATTTCTTCTAAGCAAAACAATCTTAGAAGAAGAGCTTTGTAGAAGGGTTGCTCCTTCCCCTTCATCATCTCATCAGCCTCTTCTGCACCCTTCTCATTCATTCATTCATTCATTCATTTATATACCACCAAGCTTAATTCAAAGAACAACTCCAGGTGGTGAACTCTTCAGCGCTTGTGACAAAGAAGCAAAAAATGACCTTATACATCCACAAACATATTTATCTAATAACTGACTTAATTATAAGCAGTGATCAATGACACCTTCAGTTCCAAGCACAGTTACCAAGAAGGTAAAGGTGATATCTCTTCCAGCCACAGTGACATTTGTGTCTGAGTAAATATGGCAAGATTGTATCAAGGATGTGCTCTGGATTCTTCCACTAAGTGAATTTTTGACTCCAATCACAGATACCTTCCTTGTTCTTGAGATCTGAACAGGGATGGGGAAGTCCAAATAATGGACTATACCTGATAGATTATTTATTTAGAATATCTGCAACCTATCTTTTAGGAAGCTCTTGTAACCATAGCCTACAAAGTCAAAAAGACTGAATTGTGATGCACCCTAGCAATCAGAAGCACAAGGAAAGCATTATCATCAAGAAATATCAAGTTCTGGCAATTAGCAACCTAAAAACATTGCTAGAGGAAAGCAGATTGGAAGAAGTGAGATTTCAAGTAATCTCTGAAAGACTTTGCTGATGAGGATTTCCATAGTTAAGTGGGAAGAGAATTCTACCCTGGAAGAGTTGCCATTAAATAAGTGCTATCTCTGGAGCCCACCAACCTACATGGCTGTACAGTGGACTTAAGAGCAATTCGACTTAAGAGCAGAAAACTGTAGGCGTTTTAACTGGCGCCTTATGAATTTTAGACATGGTCTGCTTGACTAAACAAATATTTTTTCCAGTTTTTTATTTTTTTAACTTATGTTTTCTACTTTTTAGATAGGTACCCCGACTTAAGAGTAGTTTGACTTAAGAGCATGCATTCGGAATGGATTAAATTCATAGGTTGAGGTACCACTGTATTTGTGGGCATTTAAGGACTCTGCAGTTACTCTTACGGTGATTAGCCCTAATATTTTAGATAGTCTGGAAACACACCATTTAGAGTTTTCTAGAGTAAACCTCAAACTGAATTTGGAAAGCTCTTTCTAACCAGTGCCATTAAAACTAAAACTGGCATAATCGTTGGAGACCTGCTGGCCATCTAAACATGCAAGCACTTGTGGGTTTTTTTGGCTATGGAAATTTCTGAATTATCTTCAAGGAACATTGCAGTAGCCCAGTCTGAATGTTATCAAGGCAGCTACAACTGTTGCTGAAGTGTATGAATAGGGAGGATCCTACTTTAAAGGGTTCTGGAAGAGAATGCCTAAATATTATTTTAGTTCCATAACAATATGGAAATGGAAAGTTACGGTACTTTGACTGAAAATAGCTGATTTTTAATCCCTGTGAAGATCTTGGTGAGCTCACTGTATACATTATGAGAAGTACCCTAGACTGTAATAAGCAATGAAATGCTTGTCAAGAGCAATATGGAATAAATCCACATCTTCAATATGTAAAGCAAAGCAAAAAGCAAAGTGTTCTGCTTATATATACCGGCCCATACCACTTTAAGTAGTCTCTGGGCGGTTTACAATTTTAATTACAGTGTGCAGGCTACACATTGCCCCCCCCCCCAGCAAGCTGGGTACTCATTTTACCGACCTCGGAAGGATGGAAGGCTGAGTGAACCTTGAGCCTGCTACCTGGGATTGAACCTCAGGTCGTGAGCACAGTTTCACCTGCAATACAGGCATTTAACCACTGCGCCACGAGGCTCTTATGTATTTTGAAGGTCACTGATTAATCACACTAATTGATTGACTGATATTCTCAGTCATAGACAATAATATTATTTTGTCATTTCAAATAAGTTTAAAGAGTAGGTTGGCCAAGGAGCTTTGTTCTTCATCACGCACAATTAATTTTAAACGACTGAGTCATGCTTTGTTCTGCTTTTGATGAAGAAGCGAAAATCAAATTCTGGGTTTCTAAAACAAAATCCCAACAAAACAGTTTTAAGAGGGGCAAACTAATTACTGCAGGCCAAGTCCAACATCCATCCTATTCTAGGGTAGCTGGCACTGAAACATAATGGGGGCGTTGATCTTGGCTAACGTAAATCCCGTGGATCGCAGTGAGTGTAATTCAATGGGATGCAGCCTTTTAGATGATTTTTACCTTAACTACTACTGAGCATCCAATTACAACTCAGTGGAAAAGAGAACGTATGTGCTTCTCAGCAGACCATCCTGTTTTAGAAGACTTGACAGTAAAATGCTAAAGAGGCACCTTCTCTAACCTAATTCAAAAAATGAAGGTAACTTTTATTCTAACTATGGGGTAGGAGACAATATAGTTCTTCAACCAGAAGCAGAAACAAGCATCTCACTGTGTCCTTTCTCTCTAGCTCAGGGGTGGAAAACTTATTCTGTTGAGGTCCATATTCCCTTCTCGTTAACGTTTGAAAACCATGCATGTGTTAATTTATTTGTAAAATGTACCTTCTCGGTTAACAGGTCAACACTGGACACCCCTCCTGCTTACCTTCACTGCTTTCAATTCCAGCCATATTAATGGCAGGGCCATTGGCTGCTGGTCCCTGGGCATTCTTCAGCTGCTGCTCCAGTCGCTCCAGTTGGTAGACTAAAGAGTTCTTTTCTGTGCTGAGATTCTCCAGCATGGTCTGCTTCTGAATCAGTGTCTCCGTCAATTGATGCAGTCGATTTTCCAATTCTGACTGGCTACTGCTGCTCAGTGTTTTGTTGGTCAGCTAAAGAACAAGGAGGACAAACAAAAAGACAACAAGAGAAGATATTGGAGCCACCACATGAGCGATTACTATAAAGTGGTGCCTCTACTTACGAGTTCAATCTGTTCCGAATCAAAACAAATTAAAAAATATATAAGTAGAGCAGACTGCATCTGAAATTTGTAATGCAGCAGTTTAAAAGCCAATGGTTTTCTACTCTTAATTTGAATTGCTCGTAGGCACCACTGTACATCCATTTTCCTATTGCACAAAGCTCAGACATTTCCTTGATCAGGCATGCATGGTGACATTACTGCAAGAAACCACACCTGTCTGCAACCACACGGAGCAGGTGTGGGGACCAAATTCTTGACTCAACCGCACCTCCAGGACCAGAAATGGCAGGGGGAAACCATTTAAAATCAGGATGGGCACTTCCCCTTTGGGTTTTTGGATTAATGTGGATTTGAGGAAGGTCCCAAGGCTGTTAAGATAAAAACCAGCCATTTCTGGAAGCCTCCAAGTGCGAAACAGGGCTTTCTGACCAAAACTGGTTTTAATTATTATTTTTAAAACTGAGGACCTCTGGAGTAACCTTGAAGGCAAACGTATGGGCCACAGGCTACCCATCCCAATAAAGACTGTTAAAACAACAGTATTCGAGAACTCCAGCCCCGCTGCCCTAGCAAATGTAGAGGTATATACTAGTATGCATGACAAGCAGCCAATCATCTTCCTATCTGTGAAGCTAAGGGGGAGAGCAGGGAATATCTAGAGAGGCTCCACAGTAATTCTCATCTCCTCAGCCATGAATGTAAGAAGAACAATAGCTGCACAGGGCCAAAGCAAATATAGGTACTTCAGGCATGTCCAAACTTCGGCCCTCCAGTTGTTTTGGACCACAACTCCCACAGTCCTTTTTCATTGGCAATCTAAGCTTAGAATTCTGGGAGTTGTGGTCCAAAACATCAGGAAGGCCAAAGTTTGGACATGCCAGTACTACGCAATGAACAATGGGCATGTTGACCTAATATACATCTTGGCCCTGGACAAGCACAATAGCAGGTGGTCTTGGCACTCACTGTGGGCAAGTAACTGCAATCTTCTTTCCACCTCCTCCCTAATTGTAGCAAGCAAAGGGTACATTATGACAGTAAGAGGCTGGGAAAAATGAAGAGATGTGGCCGTGCTAGTGTTAAAGGCAGCTAAGGATGCTGGAAGTCACAGCTACAAACAGGCTATGTCTGAAAGACCATATTATTCCATAATGGAATCCCTGCACTTTGAGATCTCTGACGGAAGCCTTTTTTTTTTTTTTTTTTTGGTCACACCACAGTCACAGCACACCTGCTGAGACATAAAGGAAGGTATTTTTGGTGGCTATGGAACTCTTGTCTTAAGAGGCTAGGCTGGCCATCTTCCTGATCTCCATTCCCCGGAAGGCCTTGATGTTCTAGTAGGCTGCTGGCAAACAACCTGAGGCCTAACAAGCACCTTCTAACAAGGGAAGGAGCTTTCTTCCCTTTTAAAATGTGGTTTTCATTTTTTTTTCAATCCAGAAGTTGAAGTCATGGCAACTGGTCTTCTTTTCTTGAGAGATGGAAACGTTTCGCTACTCATCCAAGCAGCTTCATCAGTCTGAGAGCAGTGAGTGGCAAGGCCTCCAATTTGATTTCCCATCACCCTGGTCTGAATAGACTCATTTAGGTGGACAGTGGCTTGAATAGGCTTGTTAGATATACAATGGAAGCCCACCTATGCAACCCTCCCCAACACCCAGTAAGTATGGGTCGTAAGTTGTAGCCTTGCTGGTGGAGGTGTGAAGTGCTTCTGATTTGTCTGGGCATTGATGAAAGGGCAGCATGGTAAGTGACCGACAGACTGTGCCTGAGCCCCTCACCTCTGCTGAGAGAGGGGTTTTCAGTACACACATGAATAGATCCCTGACCCCTCTCTTGAACCAATTATTTTCAATGCTTTTATTGAAAAATTTCAGAATGCAATCCATTTGGCGTTTTTCACATTGAGTCGTCTTAATCAAACTGTTTTGTCAGCAGCTGTTGGGGGTGTGGGGGGGGAGTCAGGCAGTTGATCTCAATTGGTTACATTTCTTTCCACTGCCAGGCCTCTTCTAAGTGAAAGCTGAGGGTGAGGAGCTGGCATCTATAAGAACATAAGAACAGCTTTGCTGGAACAGGCCACAGCCCATCCAGTCCAGCATTTTGTCTCACACAGCGGCTCACCGTTTGCTTCAGGGTACTCCCAAGCAGATGTCTTCACCTGCTTACGATTCCCTGCAAATGGCATTGAGAGATATCCTGCCCATCTCTCCAACCCGGAGGTTGTCCTTAGGCATCCATAATGATAGCCATTGATACCCTTCTTCTCCATGAACTTGTCCAATCCTTTCTTAAAGCTGTCAAAGCTGACAGCTGTCACCACTTCTTCTGGCAGGGAGTTCCACAGACCAGTGATCCTCTGGGTGAAAAAAGTACTTTCTCTTATTTATTTGAGATCTAGCAACCAAAAGTTTCATGGAGTGCCCCATAGTTCTAGTGTTGTGCAATAGGGAAAACAGCTTTTCCTTATCTACTTTGTGCACACCATGTATGATTTTATAAACTTCCATCAGGTCACCTCTTAGGCACCGTCATTCAAGAGTGAAGAGGCCCAGCTGTTGCAGCCTCAAATGGTAAGGAAGGTGTTCCAGTCCCCTAATCATTCTGGTTGCCCTCCTCTGCACTTTCCCCATTACCATAATATCCTTCTGGAGGTCTGGTGACCAGAACTGTACACAATACTCCAGATGGGGCCTCACCATAAATTTATAAAGAGGCAAAATGGCACTTACCGACTTATTTTCTATACCCTTCCCTAGCATTGAGTTTGTTTTTTTCACTGCCGCAGCACACTGGGTTGACACCTTCATTGAGCTGTCCACCAGGACATCAAAATGACATCTATCATTTTTTTTCCTTGAACAAGAAAGTTGGCCAGAAATCGGAGATTCCCTGAATATAACAATAAAGCCATACAGTAACCTTATGATACCCTTATGATCGCCTACAATGCAATCTTGTTCTAAAAAAAAATGTATTGCTTGCCTCCTTGGCTCAGTTCAATGTTAGGACCTAAATGGACCTAAGTGGCTTTGGCCCTAGCGACCGGTTTGAGGGATTGCTCTTTACATACATCTCTGCCCAACCGTTAAAGGAAGGCAGGTCCTCTGTGTCCTACAAGTGGGACCAGTAAACTACAGGGAGACACAAGAAGACCTTCTTGCATTGTAAGGTCGCAGCTGTTGAGTGCCGTCCAACTGGAACTGCTTTTATTTCAACACCAAGATCAAGTTCACCCAAGCATTTACACATCCTCGTAACAAGCTTCGTACTGCTCAGCACTGCCTGGAACAACAATTAATTACACTCACCGGGATATCAATTACCTACATTTATTATAACATTAATCCCTTACTTGGTTTCTCAGTTTCTGAATTTCCTCCTCTCTGTCTGATATTCGGCTTTGCAGTGTATTTTTTGTTCGGTAAAGTTCCTCTTCAATATAGCGAAGTTCCTGAAAAAATAAATGTAGGCAGCAATTTTGACAAATTTAAGTTTGTTTTAATATTGATCTTAGTACTACAGTGGACCCTTGTATAACAAACGGTTTATATAACATAACATCTGTACAGCATAAAAAGTTCCGGAGATAGGGGAAATTTGCTTAACAGAATCGCCTATGGGGCGAATCCGTACAACATAAAAATGGTCGCGATTAGGGATTACTCCATTTTCAATGCATTCCTATGGGAAATTTGTATAAAGGAAAATTTGCTTAACATAATTTCATTTGGAACAAATTAATTCCTTTATACAAGGTACCACTGTAATTTAATATAATACTTATTTAACTCTTTCTAATACAGTAAACCTTGTAAGATGTTTTAAATTGGTTCCAGGGGTCCATTCATCTTTGGGGGGGGGGGGGGAGAGAAAGGTCCTATGAGGTATGGTTTCCCATAGGAATGCATTAAAAACCAATCAAACCATTCTGGAGGGAATGGACTAATAGATTTTCAATGCATCCCTATGGGAAGCCTGTTCCCCCCACCCCACAGTTGACAAATAGCTGATATTGACAGCTTCAAGTGTGTGGGGGGGGGGGGATAAAAAAATATTAGAAAAGAGGCTTGAGATTCCCAGGCGACTTGCCTCGTTGCTGCTGCTGCTACTTTTTTTTAAAGACTTGAAAACAAAGAAGGAAGAAAAGGGGGAGGTTTAAGGGGGGAGGAAGAGCACTCGTGCACCAGAGGAAGAGAGAGGCACCCTCTCCAAAGTCAGGGTGTACTGTGGACCTGCTGGAAAGAAGTACGAATTAGGGGGTCATTTTTCTCTCCCTCTTTCTGTCCACACCTTCAGCTGAGCCAGTTTGCCTCACTGATGTTTCCCTATTTCCCCTCCTTCTCCTCCTCCTTGGGCCTCTTCCTGACCCAAGTCGATGGAAAAGAGGCGTTTCTTGGCGGGGAAGAAAAGCACAAGATGCTGCCTTCTTTCCCCCGGGCTCCATGTATGCAGCCCTTGGCAAAAGGAATGGAGTGCCTTGGTTGCTTGCAAGTAGCTGCCTCTCTTTCGCCAAGGGCTGCATGCACGGAACCATTTAAATGGGGGGAGGAGGAGGTAGCGGCTTCCATTTGTCATCGGCTGCAACTCTTTGAAAACCAGCCGGCCGACAAAGCGAGAGGCTGGCTGTGACGGGCGAAGGGAATTCAAAGAGCTGCAGCTGATGACAATTTGGCTGCAGCTCTTTGAAAACCAGCCTCCCACCCTGTGTGGCTTTGAAGGAAAGTGCGCTTCCCATTACCTCGTAAGACAAATGTAAACAGGGAGGGGAAAATCGCCTTACGATTGTTTCCTATCCCCAGAAATGACATTCGTCTGACGAGTTTTTCGTCTTAAGGGGCATTCGTCTGACGAGGTATTACTGTATTTGTATATATTTTTTGGTTTTAGCTTTTAAATGTTGCTTTATTGTGCCAGTCACCTAATAAGGAGGAAGGTGGGATAGAAAGGTGGGCAATGTGTAGCCTGCACACTGTAATTAAAATTGTAAACCGCCCAGAGACTACTTATAGTGGTATGGGGCGGTATATAAGCAGAAGCAGAACACTTTAAATAAAATGAATGAATAAATAAACTGCTGGCATCGTGTTCCACAGTTTTTTACACCATTGAACCTTCAAGGCCAATTTTTACGGACTGCTTCTTCCTACATTGGCTCTCAGCTATCGACCAGTTTGTCAAGAACCAGCACTGGCTATCCAGAACATATCTCAAGTTATTTTAATGAGTGTAGAGCTTTCTGAGGAAAAAAGAGACTCCTCTTGCATGAAAGCACTTTCACGCATCTGGCACAATAAAACAACCACGGGAGCTCACAGAGAAGAGCTGGACAAGCCAACACCACTCTTCTGAAGCTGAATTCCAGAAGATAAATTCCCAGTCACTCCTCACAATAAATAATAATAAACAGTAATAAATAGTAGTAGCTGCACCAGTTGTTATTTTCCTCATGCAAATGATCTTTATGGGTTTTAGGTTCACAACAAACGGCTCTGAAATAAGGAATTAAAGGAACCCTGTGTGAGACTCTGCTTATGAATCTCCAGTTATCTACAGATACGGGTTCCCGTATTTTAGAACAGGATGAGGAACTGTTGCCCCTTTGCTATTTTTGGCCTAAAAGTCTCACAGCCAACGTTGATGGATTATGCGAACTACAGTCTGAAAAACGTCTGTAGCACCACAGGCCACCAACCATTTCTTCAAGGAATATTTCGACAATATAGCAGAAACGCATTTCCTCAGGCAGCAGGTACTGGAGGGCAGCAGTGGCACTCCTTTTATTCCTCCTCCTAACCCTGTGGCCATTTCTCTCAGCTGGAATACACAGCAACACCATAAATATTTATTGAAACTAAGAATCAATTGGCATTGTGGCCCAGTTTCTGCTGGTGGAATGAGGAGAGGGTGGCCATCTTGCCCTTTTCCTTAAGCAGAAAAATGTCTTGGCCTGGAACTGTATACAGGATACACGGTTGCCAAGATTCATAGGTAATGGCGGTACTATTTTGAAACAACGCTGTAGCACCTCAGCAGTTGAGAAGACTTGAGTAAATATGAGACACAATTTCCGTACCAACCTAACTCCCTTCAAAGAGTTTTGTTCATCTAATGTTTTCAAGGCTGAGTCAAAAGTAAGCGTTAAATATTTACTATGCATCCAGGGGACAACTGTAACAGAACACCTCCAATAGTCTTCATCATTCATGATAAATAACTATATTTTGAGAGTAAATGTGGCTCTTTTGCCTTTTCATTAGTTCAGCCTGGTACTATCAAATTAATATGGAATTTCTGAAGGGACAGGTAATCCTGCAAGATAACAAGTTCCCGTCAGAGAAATGAAATTAAATGTTTTTTTCTCCCTTGGCTCCATCTTTGTCTCACAATAACTATTCAAATTAAAATCATGAGATACAGGAAAAACAACCTGCTCAACACAGGATAGTGTGGCAAATTACAACCATTTCAAAAATAAAAAAGAGGGACCTTCAATGACCTTACTAGAGGTTCATTTGTAAACGACACTGAGTAGCTCTCTGCTAGGTGGGTGGAATGAAAGTTCAATAAATAAATAAACAATAAATACACCACTGTATGATGAAAATGCTCCACCATTTCTCCTTCAAGTGTGAATTTACCTGCTTTTGTCTCTCTAGTTCAGCCTCCGCCTCTTGTTTGGCTGTTTTTTGAGCTGCAATTTGATCCTGCAAATCTTGGATTTGTTCTCTTGTGGACTCAGCTTCACTTATCTGCTGTGCTTCCATATCCTACAAATAATGAGATGTTATATTATGCCATTTTGCAAACAACTATCCTTCTTTAAAAGAAAATAATAATCCAGCAAGCCGTCTTGTTTCCATGCATGATCTTGATCTCCTGTCCAAAGAATTTTCTCCTCCACCTTGTCAACAAGCTGTTTTACATACACATTAGGCTGGCAGGTCTTTGTAACACCCAAAAGAAAACTTGCCAGAGATACCTAGCAGCTGCAAGACCAGCCTTACAATTAAACAGAATAAGGCAGGACATATTCAAAAAATACAAATTGGCTGCACCTCTTAAGAACTTCAGAACTATTACCTTTATTGAGGGCACATCTGTATTACATTCAGCCTACGCTGCAGCCCTCAGATACAATTGAGACCCTGGTCCTTTGTACTATTGAAAAAAGCAAAGTGTTCTGCTTAAAGCACTCTCGGGGGGGGTGTTTACAATTTATTTATGCACTCTACACATTGCCTCCCTAGCGAGCTGGGTGCTCATTTTACTGACCTTGGAAAGATAGAAGGCTGAGTCAACCATGAGCTGGCTACTTGGAATTGAACCCCAGGTTGTGAGCAGAGTTATAGCTGAAGTAAAGCAGTTTAACCACTGCGCAACAAGGCTCCCTCTATTGAAGGAGGTTCAACTGTCTGTCCTACAGAATATTGTATGTGGTATGGAAGGCTGCCATGCTGACCTTCCTTTCGGGCATTCAAGTATCTTTAGCCTGTCTTGTTGGGTGAGATGTGCCTTCCCGCTCCAGCTTTCCTTGGGATGTTACCTCAGAAAGTCACCGAACAACAGTGACTGTCTAATGGAACACTCCTAATGGAGTCCTACAGTGGGTTGTAGCCTCGGAGCTCCAGAGGTTTCTGGGTGAGATAAACGACCTAGATCCATTTCAATCTGGCTTCAGGCCTGGCTATGGGATTGAGACGGCACTGATTGCATTGGTAGATGACTTACGCAGGGTAGATGACTCTCCTTGGGTCCTTTTCCAAGGAGAAAGGTGGAGTAAAAATATTCTAAATAAATAAAAAATAAATGGATTGGGGATCTGTGTCCCTTTTGGTTTTACTGGACTTCTCTTCAGGCAAGCTTTCCCTGAATGATGGACTACCTCTTATGTGTCTTTTATATGAATCTACCATACATGATCACATAGACTTTGTGTTTATAACCACTTATAACCTTGTGTATTTGCATTGACACTATGTTTCAAATGTTAGTTTCCATCACTCATAACTTTTACATGGAATATACTCTCTAATTGCTCGCATTCTTTTGTAGCTTTAATGTAAAGTTGTCTTTTAATGCTGCAAAATGTCCCTCAATTCCCTATTCTTAATATCTGAATATGTCTTAATTGTGTGTGTTGCGTCATTACAGTCATGACCGACTCTTTGTGACCCCATGTCCATGGAGTTTTTTTGGCAGGAATACTGGGGTGGTTTGCCAGCTCCTCAGGCACCTACAGCTGGTATTCCCTGGTAGTCTCCCATCCAAGTGCTAACTAGGCTCAACCCTGCTTAGCTTCTGGATTAAGGCAAGATCAGATGTGCTACTAGGGCATCTAGGCAGCTATTGTCCCTCATTACTGTAAGCTACCTTGGGTCCTTTTCCAAGGTGAAAGTCGGGGTAAAAGTACTCTAAAATAAATGAATAAAATAATTTCGTACTGCTGCAACACCTTTGAGTTACTACCTCTGCTCTACTGTCATCAAGAGCTCAAACCACCATGCCAAGTTGTTGTTGGCCTACTGGGGCACATATCCTTATATCATAGATCTCTCTCCCTCCCTCCCTCTGTTTCCGAAATATGGGCATCTGAAACAGACATCAGAGCCAAAAGGAAAGAGTATTTTTATTTATTTTTTATTTTTTTATTATTAGATTTATACCCCGCCGATCTTCCCGTAGGAACTCTGGGCGGCTTACAAAATTGACAAAGCAACTAACGATGCAATAAAAGACAATAACATAATAGAACAGCAGCATAAATAAAGAGCCATGTTACCTCAGACCAGAAGCCTGCCAATTGAGGCTTCAAAGTGGCTAGTTAAAGCACGATGGATTTCCCCCCAGGTAAACAGCACAAGGAGCTATCTGTGTTCCCCAACAACTGGCATTCTGAGGCAAAGTGCCTCTTTAGAGATGACATTAGAGGTAACATACAGCCATTGTCCCTAGCAGCCATTGATATCATCTCAAGCAGGGTTGACAGGACCAGTTTAGCTGAGAGGAAGGAAGACAGTGAAGGGTGGAAGCACAGCAAAAAGAAGTGTCATAGTGAACCACAAGGAAGGATGGCACTATAGGGGAGCATTATACTGGAGGGAATTTTACTGATCAAAACTATCAAATATCGCTTCAGAACACCTGAGGGCAGAGTACCTGTTCTTATCCTATCTGTCATGCCATACAACTCTGAACTAATCTGAGCTGAGTGTCTTTGGCCACCCCAAGCGGTACCCTTTGAACGTTATGACAGATAAGACTCTGAAGTCAGTCTGAAGTCTCGTTATGACCTGACAACCTAACCACATTATGTTAGTTTTCTGCACCAACCTGACTCAAACAAAACAAAAGCAGGATTGGTATCTGGCTTTTGTGCAATGAAAAAACACTGGAGTGGCGCTTTCGTTACTCACAATTCACGGTTCAATAGAATACCTGCAGTTCTGTTCTTAATTGCTGTATTTGCCCCCGTAGCTTCTGCATCTCGTCCTTCTGCATGTCCCGCTCGTGTCTCAGTTCCTCCAACTCCATAAGGCTTGATGTCTGGCTATCCAGGCCTTCAATCCCAGAACCTTCTTTCAGGCTGTTTATCAGCTTCTCTTTGGACTGAGGTTTAAACAGACAATTACAGGATAATGAAGCTATGCAATACAATCGTCAGAATCTACCTGTTATTACATTACATACATATTTCAGTAGGACCCCCATTTCCACTGATTCATTAACCACTGATTGAGTTATCTATGGTTGGCAGAGGAAAAAACTAAATAATTCAGCAGCTGCAAAGCAAGCCACTGTCACAAACAGCAGCTGTAAAGCAAGCTACTGTTGCAAAAGAGCAGTTTTTGGGAGGGGTTGGTGTTCTCTCTTATCCTCAGTTTTCATTATCCACGAGAAGGCCTGGAATCAATCCGCAGTGGATACTGGAGTCCTACTGTATTACATACCTATGGAAGAAGGGTTCACTTTGAATCCAGGAACATTTTGGTGATAAGAAGGTTTAAAGAGGACAGCTATTGAGTGTTACTTGCTCTCAATATCAAGTACTTAAAAGATGCACTGCCTTGGTACATGGAGGTTCCTTTCACGTACTTAGCTTGTAGGGTTAATAGTCCGAGACAGTGATAGACAACATTGCAGATTTTCCTAGACCACGCCTTCTACAGTATCTCTCAGCACCGGCCATGATGGACAAGGAAACATCAGTTAATCTCATCCCCACAACTCCATTGCTGCAAACAAGGGCTACAATTAAATGTTGCCCCATAAAGGGTTTCCTGCCATCCACTCTATTCCACCCCTGCTTCGCCATACTTTATTTGCATTGATGCGGTTAAATTAGCACTCCACGGGCATGAGTCCCTGCCTTGAGTCCCTTTTCGGGAGAGAAGTGAGACAGAAAGAAAGGAAAGAAAGCAAAAAATGAAAGCAAGCGTGCTCTGTCCTCACTGGGTGTATTCGGAGGCACGGCTTTCATAGTTTTCTTCTACCTAAATTTCTGCCTAATTGCTTTCCTGGCCACCTCCCGGCCACAGTCTAATGATGCTTTTCATGTGATGTGGGAATCGGAGTTGGTAAAAACTAATTTTTAGATGACAACTTCCAGAATCCCATATTCGACAGAAAATTCAGGGATCTCAATTCCAAAAATGTCTTTTTTCCAACCTCGGTATGGAGAGAGCAATTCTGCTTTCATAAAATAGATTAGCCTCACAGAGACTACTTGAAGTGGTATATAAAGGTATATAAAGGGTCGGCTCTCTCCCCCATGCTGTTCAACATCTATATGAGGCCATTGGCTGAGGCCATTAGGAGATTTGGAGTCTGCTGATGACAGTTTGCAGTATGCTGATGACACACAACTCTATCTCTCCTTTTCCGCCTCTGGGTCATGGAATGGACCAGGACCAACAGACTCAAACTCAACCTGGAGAGGACCGAGGTTATGTTCTTTGGGGCTCCTTCTTCTGGATGCGGAGGCCCTCTCCCTAGTTTGGAGGGTGTTTCCCTCCAGCTGGTGGACAGTGTCCGGAATCTGGGCGTGGTCCTGGACTCGGCTCTCTCCATGGAAGCCCAGGTGGCTGCTGTTTCCAGGACCGACTTTTTCCACCTTTGGCAGATTGCCCAGATTCGTTCGTATCTGGATGAGGACCCCCTGAGAACTGTGGTGCAAGCGCTTGTGATCTCGAGAACAGACTATTGCAACGCTCTCTACATGGAGTTGCCCTTGACTCTTATTCGGTGACTTCAGCGAGTACAAAAATGCTGCGGCCTGACTGGTGGCAGGTGTGTGTCGATACGACCACATCACCCCAGTGCTGGCCCGCTTGCATTGGCTACCCGTTGCGTCCCAAATAAGATTCAAGGTACTGGTTTTAATTTATAAAGCCCTCCACGGCTTGGGACCTGATTACCTGGCAGAGCAAATCTCTCAAAGATCAACTGAGGCCCGACCTACCAGAATGTCGCAGGCACTCTCACTTTGGGTGGCCACGCCCAGGGAGGCTCGTAAAACGGTGACACGTAACCGAGCCTTCTGTCGCTGGCCCTGCGCTTGGGAACCATCTCCCGAGTGAGTTGCGCCTTGCACAGTCCCTGCCAGCCTTTAAAAAAGCCTTAAGACCTGGCTTTTTTGTGAGGCATTTGGTGACAGTTAATTTTTTTTTCTTGTCCTGCCATCACGTCAATGACTTCTTTTTGTGGTTTTATTACAGTCACCCCCCGCCATTTTGTGGTTCAGGTACTGCGGTCCCACTATATCGCGGGATCGCAGTACCTGCGCCTTGGGGCAGGGGGGCAGGGGGTGGTGGGGGGTGATCGTATCTCCATTGAAATTTATTGGATCAATGCATTTCAATGGAGAAACTTTTCCCCATTGGAAAGCATTGAGCCAATGTTTTCGAATGGGGAAAATTGTTTTCGAATGGGGGCGGGAGGTCAGGTCTTGCAACGCCACTGGCGTGTGCTGACCCAAGACCTCTCAGACTGGCGTGCAGCGGCGGCAGCAGGGGGATCTGATCACCCCCCGCTCCCCAGGCCCCACCCCACCCGCTTCCGCATATCGCAGATTTTCAGGCATCGCGGGTGGGGTGGGTCCCTAACCCCCGCGATAGGCGGGGGGGTTACTGTATGATTTTTTTTCAGTTCATTATTATTGCTGTTGTTTTCCTTTGTTGTAAACCGCCCGGAGTTCCTCCGGAAGACGGGCAGTAAGTATTAAAATAAATAAATAAATAAATAAATAAATAAATAAATAAATAAATAAATAAATAAATAA
>JAHTLZ010000225.1:11327434-11352407 GCA_023846285.1 Phrynocephalus versicolor
ATGATGATGATGATGATGATGATGATGATGATGATGATGATGATGATAATAATAATAATAATAATAATAATAATAATAATAATAATAATAATAATAATAATAATAATAATAATAATAATAATAATAATAATAGGATTTCTATACCATGCCATCTGACAGCACGGCCATTCTGGGTGGTTCAATGAGCTAAGTCTGCTTTTCTGCTTACTTAACCGCTCTAACTGTAAGAATTAATTCTCTTCAATGATTTAAAGCCAGCGTGAGAGTGAGAATGCTGAAGCTTCCACATTCCCTGATCAACTGCTGAAGAGCAGCAACAACAGACTTTTTTCCTCCTCAAATCAAGCCGCTTTAATGTACAAAAACTTGGCATAGCCAGGAGTGGACATTTGGACTGTGAACTGAGTTCAGTCGTGGCTCTCAAAAGGAGCTCAGTTTGCTTACAGGGGACCATCACTTTAATTTTAAGCATTTGATTTTTGCACGCAGCCGGTTGAAGATCTTGGAAATGTAGTGAAAAATGAGTTCTATCTGTCACCTTCAAAAAAATAATAAACCTCTACCAAAAAAAGTCTCAAGGGTGCAGTCCCTCAATCAGTGGAAGGAACACCAAAGCTGACCTGCATCTGTTTGTAGCCTTCTTGCTCCCTTCTAAGGGCCGACTCAGCATCGTGCAGCCTTTCTTGAAGAGTCTGGAGAGCTTGATTGTGCAGGCTGTTCCCTTCGCTGTTATCCTGAATTATTCTAGACAGGCAAGAAAGTAAAGAGTTGCTGATGAAGAAGGAAACGTACCCTTTGTTTTCAAAATGCAACCCCCATGCAAAGGTCCACAACCCTTGACAAACAACAACATTTCAGTTCCTGGATTCTGTCCAAGATCCCTGTGTTCTCTCCTCTCACTTGCTTATTGCTGTGTTAAGTATAGTCAAGCTTCTCCTAAAATCTAACATTTTAACAAAAAGTAGAAGTCTATGCATGTAACTTGGCAAGTCCATAATGTTATTTTATCGCAAAATATTTTAAAAGTTTCGTATAATTAATTATAAGATGTTTTTCTTGTTGGGGGTAGCTTAGTGCTTAGAAAAAGACATCTGAAGCCACACGTTGACTTGTCCATGAAGCTCACTGGGTGACTGCAGGCTAATCTAACCCATTCAGTAATTAGAAATGTGAACTAATTATAGTAATACCTTGTAAGACGAATGCCCCTTAAGACAAAAAACTTGTAAGAATAATATAACTTCCGGGGATAGGAAAAACTCATAAGGCAAATTTTTCCTTCCCCTTTACATTGGTCTTACGAGGCACCATTGATCCTCACCCAGCCTGGGCTGTTTGCAAGAGAACAGCCCAGGCAGGTTGAGGATCAGTGGGTCCCAGCTCTACCCACCAATTTAATGGCCAGAGAAGGGATTCATTGACCTTCACCCAGCCCGCACTGCTTGGAAAGCAGCAGAGCACAGACCCACAGCTCACCAATGCCGCTTGCCTTGCAACCCTCCCGGGCTGGGAGAAAAACCATTTTAAAATGTCCCGCCATAAGCGCTCTGGCCCCAGCCGGAGTGCTCATGGCGGGACATTTTTAGAACAGAGTTTCTCCCAGCCCGGGAGGGTTGCAAGGCAAGCGGCGTTGGCAATCCACCACTGCTGCTTACATTGCAGCCTTCCCATGCTGGGCGAAGATCCATCATCCCTGCTCTGCCCAACACTGCGCAGAGACACAGGCAAAGAGGAGGTGGCTGCCCTTTGAATCAAGGGGCAGCGGGATGTTGTTCCCCATCCCCCTGCAGGTGAGACAGATACCTGGTTTTGAAAGCTCTGAGCTGTCAAAATCAGCTGTCCGTCTTGGCTGCAAGGCAGCGGGGGGGGGGAGCACAGCCTTCCGCTGCCCCTTGATTGAGGGGGGTGGGGTGGTTAGCCAGCCTTCCCATAGAAATGCATTGAAAAACAATTAATCTGTTCCCGAGGAAGTCCCTTGGAAGGAGGAAGGGTCTGGATTAAAGCATTCCAGCCAATGGGCTTTCAGAAGATGCACATTTTGCACTAACAGAGAAATGTTCCAGGTTCAGAAGAAAATTTAGGTTCAACTGAAATGAACTATGGGAACCTGAGGTTTGGGATGGCATGAGCAAAACTTCCATGCATCAAAATTATCAACTGTTTGATTGGGCATCAGTTGTTCCCTGCCATTCAAAGTCCCATAAATTATCCAAACTATACGGGAGCAACTACAGAAGAAACAGCTCCTAAATCACTAGGGTATCCTTTAAACCAAACCTTCCCAGAGCCTGGGGAAGTTATATTTTCGGGATTTCAACTCAAGATTCCCCAGTCATCATGACTCGTGCCACGAGGACTCCCCTATAAAATCAGAAATTGCAGTTGGAGCTAGCTGGCCACTGACGATGGAACACCAAAATCTGTTAATGCAGACATGCAAGCAATATCTATAAATAATAAATAAAAATGAACACAATCAAAAAGAAGTAAAAAAAAAGTTTGATCTTTCCAACCACAAAATGGCAAGAATGGATTCAAATACCGTGATTTTTCATTCTGCAATGCTTCCAGTGTCTTATTGCGTGCATTCAGAAGCTGATCGGCTTCCTGTAACCGCACTTTCAAGACAGCCAGTTGAGAATCTTTAGCAGCGGCTGCTTCGGTCAGATCATTGACTTGAGCTTGAAGCTCCCGAACACGCCTGTCAGCGTGTGAATTCTCCACGTTCCACTTCTCGACTCTTCCTCGGGCATTATTTAATTCTGCAAAGTGTAAGTCAACAAAGGTTAGCATGATCGAGAGTGCAACTTGAATATCTGCCCACAGGCTGAATCCCCCCCTATGTGGGCAACATGATTTTCTACAACAATTATAAATCAGGATGCAAAAAGGAATTGCTGCTCCCTTGGAAACATAAGGCCCTGGTTTTCAAACCTGAGCATAGAAACATTATTTTTTCTGGACTGCACCTTCTAGATCAGGCATGGCCAAACTTCGGCCCTCCAGATGTTTTGGACCGCAACTCCCACAGTCCATTGCCATTGGCAATCTAAGCTTAGAATTCTGGGAGTTGTGGTCCCAAACATCAGGAGAGCCAAAGTTTGGAGATGCCTGTTCTAGATACTCTAGCCAGCACAGAACAGGCGTGTTACATGGCCTGACATCACATTTTCTTCCCTGCACCACAGCATGGACCCCTCTCTGCCATCCGTTGTTTACTTTGAGCACTACCCATAAGAAACATTAATCAGATTCTTTCTAGATCCGAGGTTATAAACCCTCTTCAAGCCCTGCCTTCCTAACCTGGCTTATAAGAACAATCACAACAAATATGAATCATGACTTCTGCAGGTTCAAGTACAGTGATGCCTCTTAAAAGGAATTTAATTCGTTCTACAGGTCAATTTGCTTTAAGAAAATTTTGTCTTACAAAATGCGGTTTCCCGTAGGAATGCATTGAAAATGGATTAATCTGTTCCGGATACTATGGGTTGCTTTGTTTTACGAAAATTTTGTCTTACAAAATGCGGTTTCCCATAGGAATGCATTGGGAACTGATTAATCCATTCCAGAGGCTAGAATAAAGACAAAAAAACTGGTTTTGTTCCCCTGGGTACATGCAGAATGTTTTTCTTTTTGTCTTGTGAAGCATCCTATAGGGATTTTTTTTTTGTCATGCAAAGCATGCCTATTCACGGAATTTTTTTTCTTCCTATGAGTTTTTTTTATTTACGAGGCATTTGTCTTAAGAGGCACCACTGTACAACAATACCAGAACCTTTGAACTTGCAGGTAACCTTCATCCTGATTTCATATAAGTTTCATAGAAGATCTCTTAGTTAGATCTTTGCATGAAGAATTAATCCTTTCCTCAGCAAGTGAGAGAGAAAAGGGAAAAGAGAAAGAAAACAGGGTGTTAGAAAAGAAGAGGACAAAAGAAAAAGACAAGACATGATCTCACCTGTCTGGGTCTCTTTGGCTCGCTGAACTAATGAAGCCATTTCTTGATTTAAAGATTGCACTTCGTTCCGCAGAAGTTGATTCTCCAGGCGAAGATTGGATAACTCATGCAATGCACTGTCATTCGGGGCAAGGGTGGGATTCACTTCTGTACTCTGCGATGTCTCCTTTTTGACGTCCGCATCAGCCTCCAGTCCCGAACTGGAACTATCAGGAGTCCCTGTGCAAAGAGATCTGCATTAAACCAAACATAGTTCTTTGCTCACTTACCATCCATAACGAAGAGTGAAACACTAGACCTACTAAAATTGAGTCCCTTTAGATTTAATAGGGCTTAGTCTCTCGGTAAACAAATCTAAGACCAGAACCGGACAGAGAATTTGCTGCTGTGGTAATGAGGGACACTGCTTTCTAATTTTAAAAAGATACCTGAAAAACTACATAGCTATCAAAAAAGGAGACACCTCTTCATTCTCCAGCTATACTGAAGTTAAAATCCACCCTCAACCCCCCTAGCAGTTGGGATCAGAGTTGGGCGCACACCACCAAATGTCCATGAAGCACGAATTCACATCTCTCCACCCCCCAAAACAAACCCTGAATCGGTTTTTCCAGGAATATTTCTTTGGAAACAGCCCAGCAGGTCAATCGGATTATGTTTCCAGCATGGACATCAACAAGAACCTTGGCCATTAAGGATTAAAAGTGAAAGCAATGTTTAATTGGCCACAAACACTCTATTTTCTCAGAAGTACAGGAGCCCTTCCATAGCACTGAAGGATTGGTTTCAAAGCCCCTTATGGATGCCGAAAAATATGGATTATAGTGAACACTATTTTAATATTGAACACTTTACACAGCATGGGGGCCAGTTCTGATAACTTCATCTGTAGAAAAAATATTTCTAGAACTTTTCCATTAATATTTTTAATATTTTCAGACTGTGTATAAGTGGATCACTGGATACCAATTCTATGGTTAGGGGCATCATTCTGTACTCCTCAGTATTACAGAAGGAGAAAAGCAAACCTGTTGGCCCTGTGACAGGAAATCAAAAGGAGAATAAATGACTTTCCAGTTACTTCCGGTTCACTGAAAAGCGTTTCTGAGGCCTCCGACATGCCTAGAAAGGCCCTTGGAGGCCCCAAAAGTGCTTTCTAGCAATCCGGAGGTCACTTCCAGTTTTCCAGAAGTCACTTCCAGTTTGGTTGGAAGCACCTTTGGGGCCTCCGACAGGCCCAGGAAGGCCGTCGGAGGCCGGTTTGGGGCACTGCCAGGCCTGGGCTAAGTACAGGATGCCCCAAACAGCCCACTAGTCCTAGCCCAACCGACAGAGAAAGGCGTCTCCATAATGCAGATTTTCCTTTATCGCAGGTCAGGTTGGGAACATAACCCCCACGATAAACAGGGGAGTACTGTATGTAGTTCAACAACCCCCAGGGTCCCACATTTGAGAGCCACTGGTCTACAGCAAGCCATTCCGTTGTTGACATTAACACTTGAGAGAAACCCCCAATTATTCATTATTCATTAAATGGAACAACACTTCTTTAGACAATCAATCAATCAATCAATCAAAATAATTTGTATGATGCAGACATCACACAAAGCTGGGATCCTCTTGCCAATAGCACACTTTGAAATATTTCCTAATTTTTTTCTTTTCACATCTCTAGTTTATGCTTGACTACCATTGCCTGGGCTCTGACTGGAAACATCTTCGCCAGTTTTGAAGCTCTGAGAACTCGCTGACACGGAGCTAAAGCTTGACGTCCGAGAGTGGTTCTGAGCAGCAGCTGGTCTGGCTTTCTCTTTTTTAAGCTCCTTTTTCCCATTTGGTTCTTTTTCGGAGCTATTGAGAAAATCAAACAGGAGTTCATCGCTGGGTTCAGATTTTTTCCTTCGCACAAACTGGGAAGATGGCCTGGACGTGGAAGGCATGTCCGAGGGAGGAGATCCTTCTGAGGATGCTCTGGGTGCTACTTTAACATTGGCAGTCCCTGCCAGGATCGTTGCCTTCTGGTGTCTAATGTTCTCTGCTGCCGAGGAGATGAAGCCAGATTTAGATGATGCCTGGAACGGCTGCTCTCTGCTCTGTGGCTGGAGTTTGGCGTACTCTCCGACTTCACCCAATTGGCTATTGCTGTAGATCACGCCGCCTCCATCCTCCTTCTTGCTCAAGGCCGACGCAGCCCCTTGATCGACTCTGTTGAGAAGGTCCTCTGCCTTTCCCGCCAGTTCTGCAAACCACGACATTACTGATGTCAAAGACTACACCGGATCTAGTCATCAAATTTTTCACCCTGGAGAAATAAAGATAGAGTATGTGCTGTTGAAATTTTAGATCAGGGAGACTCAGATCAATTGGCAAAACAAGCCAACAAACAACAAAAGAGCTGACAGAAGTTACTTTTCTTTTAATACAATTCCCAGACTCCTCCAGCTAGCATTGATTCAAAGAATTATAGTCCAAAACTAGTTTTTACCATGGTCTGGAAGTAACCCCACATTTTACATGAAGATGGATTTGGGACACTATCAAAGATAGGAATGTGGAAAACAGGAGTGTAAGCCATAGGACACGACTCATTATGGAGTTGGGCAAGTCCCAAGTTTAGACATACAACTATAAATTTCTTTACAATGAATCTGGGTAGAACAAGGGTATCAGAGGACTTAAGCAGAGAAGAACTAGGCACAAATGCAATTTATATTTATACCTGACAGTGCCATCTATTTCACTCAAGGAATGAACAGATAAGAATGTGACTATATCATTTAAATATTTACAACAATGGGTGTTAGAGCATCTTAACTCCAAATTTTATTTGACATACACCTCATTTCATCAGCTGCAACCGAAGTGAACTGTAGTTCACACGAGCTTACGTCCAATAAAACATTGTCCCTTTGAGGTGCCAAAAGATTCTTCACTGATTTTACCACAACAAAGTAACACCCCTAGCTCAAAATAAATATTCTTTAGTTGTGATAAACACTTAGGAATTACAGAAAGCCGATTCACACACCAGCTCATTACAGTTTTTGATCTTTCACCTGCTTTGAGAAATTTGTTTTTGTTGTCCTTGTTCACATCATTTAGAGAATGTCTAAAAAGTACTGTGCAGCTATTAAGAGACAGGACAGTTCCTGCCCATAGTATCATAAGCACATGCAAAGGGAAGAGGAAAACAATTACAATAATTAGCCCATACTAGAGAAGGAAGAGGGGCAAAGGGGGGGGGAGAAAGGAAGCAAATTCAGATAAGCAGAGGAGAAAGATCTTCATGGCATGGGGAGCTCCCTGTAGCTGGTCCTTCTTTATCTAGAGTCTAGACACTAGTAGATGGCAAGGCCAGGCCTTCACTGTGAAGTCTTACTGGGAGGCCATGGGGTGTGGCTTCCCAGGGGTCTTCGGTGGTTGTAGCCCTGCAGCCTCAAGGCAACTGACAGTTGAAAGAGAATCCTTTCTGCAAGGAAGGCAGCCTTGAAACTCTCCCTTTGCTGCTCAGTGGGTGGAGTCAGCTTGGCCTCACACCTGCTATCCTGTGTGACCCCCATGTCCATGGAGTCTTCTTGGCAAGAATACTGGAGTGGTTTGCCAGTTCCTACTCCAGGCACCTATAGCACCTGGTATTCCCTGGTCGTCTCCCATCCAAGTACTAATCAGGCCTGACCCTGCTTAGCTTCCGAATTCAGTGTGTGTACCAGACACCAAATTAGGGCAGCTCTTTCCTCAGCTTTGCCCTCAGAAAAACAGTCTGTCAACCATATTGCTTGGTTGCCCACACAAAAGGCATTCCAATGGATGGATGAGATTGCGCTGCTGGAAGAAAAACATCCTTGGTAAACTGTTCAATGATATGCCAGTGTCATGTTTAAGCATATACAGTAATGTCTGTCACTATTATTTCAAAAAGTCATGTCGTGGGCATAGCTATGCCACTGTGGGTAGACTTTCTCATACACAGGAAGGCCATGCCCTGAGCGAAAAAGAAACCCACGCAAGAAAACATGTGGGTGTGTCAAGGATCTGGTGCACGAAGCATAAATATATACATTCATTAATTGCACACCCTTCTGTCACCAGCCAGTCTATAATGCTCAGGAGTTTTCCTCTTCTCTTTATTGCTACCTGACCCAGGTTTTACAGATCAGCCTAATTTCTGCCTCATGTCCTTTTAAGCATCACCAGCCCTTTTAAACTCTCTCCCTGCATTTCCTCTTCTGTGCAAACTGACCACTTTTGTCTATCTATCTATCTTTCTATCTATTTACTGTATTTATTTGGCATACAGTATCACCTGTTTGGCTATTAAGGATGCTCTGGGCAGTTCATAACAAAAGAGGCAACAACGGCACATATCCACGTAAACAAAACAACAATATTAAAAATAAGTATAAACGCACATAATCAATTAATCTTAAAAAGAAAAGACAACACAGAAAGTAGTTTCTGTAATGGGATTATTACTGCCACTAGCTATTAGTAGTGGCAATAATACTCCTATTGTAGAGTAGCCAGGAACAACTCTTCAGTGTGGCTTGGCTTCCTCGCCTTTTTCTTGCTACAAAAATTGTTTTGCCACATGCTTCGTGGCTTTTGTTTTGTTTGGCTTTGTGGCTTTTTTTGGTGGCTTTTTGTTTTGTTTTGCTTTGATTTTTGACAAAAATTTAAGACTCCAATAAAAGTAGGTATCTCCTTCTGCTTCCTTATCATGTGAGAAAAAACTTCACCTGCTGAATCACGGCCTGAACCTGTTGCCAGAAAAGAGAGGAACAATCACACCTGGACTTGCCAGGCGCTGTACAAAACTGAGGACTAGGGATCACCAGCCTTACATAGGGATCAAGAAGTCATATTTAGCTTTTCTATTAAGATCTCTCTTCACCCTTATCTCCTGCCCTTTTATTCTCCCCCCATGGCCATCTCCAACACCCACTGCTTACCTTCAGCGTCACCCTGCCCCGATCTCTAAAGGCAAGAGTCCAAATCGGAGCCGAAAGGACGCAGGAAGCCAAACGGCGCCGGACACAACTGCCAGGCCGCAGGCTAGTAAGGGCTGCTAACCGGATCCATCTTCCGGGAGACGTGGCCAGTAGCCTACGAGCACAAGGACCCAGCGGCGCCAGCCCTCTTCGCCCCGCAAAGCGCCGGCGCGAAACGGACCTGGGCGGAAGGGAAACAAACGCGCATGGGCAACTCACGAAGGGACTTCAACTTTCGAAGAACGTAGAGTTATAAATAAGAGAGTCGTGTGACCGCCCCAACAGGAGAAAGCACAAGGGGATCATCGCAAAGAATAACTAGATCTATTTCAGTGCAGAAATCATCTTGTGATCCGCATCTCGGCATTTCCGCTTTCAACCCGAGGTGGTTTTCTATCTTGACCGAAATATGTACTATCATCGCCGCCTCTAACGCTGACGCTCCGCCGAGGGCTGCAATAAGGGCACATTTTGCTTTTTTTGCTATTTTTCCTTAAACGTTGCGCTTTCCTTTTTACTCTGTTTTAGCGCAATAGCAAAAAAGTGACTTCCTTGACTACAAGAAGTCTTATTTAATTCAGTTGGGTTTAACTCCCCAATGAATGCGTATACTGTACAGCACAATGTATAGTACAGTAATTCTCAGCTCACTTGGAACTAAGGTCAATTGCAATCGGTGTGAATTACTTTGCATTCAACTTTTTCAACTCAACTCTTTTTCTCAGGACTCTTTGTGTGTATATAAATTCAAACCTATGCACATCCACCTAAAAGTATTCAGAATTAAGTCTCACGGAGACTCTTCCATAGTATTGTCAAGTGTCTATAGGACTAAAGCCTCCAGTTGAGAAATAAGTGGTCATGTGATTATATTTGTAACTCCCCTTTCTTCCAACAGGCTGAAGCCATTACATGCAGCTGTTTCTAATTTTATGCTCAGTACAACCCTGCAAGGGGGTGCCTGGCCCTTAAATGAGTTTTATGGTTTACTTACCAACCTAAAGGGGTACCCCAAAACCCCAGTCCAACAGTTTAATTTTCTGCCCCTTCATGTATTTGGCTATTATGCTCTGGGAGGTTGGTGTGTTAGGTAGCAATACATATCTGCTGTACCATTTCAAAAGAAACAGTTTACTTTTGAGTCAGGATTACATGACAAGTGAATTCTTACATTCCATTCTGAATTAATAAATAATAAATTAAATTGTATCAGCCTACAGCAATCCTGCTAAGGTCTTCAAGAACATGAGCTAGAGCAAATCAATTGTCTCTTTGCAGACAAAAATGGCAAAACAGGTTGTCCTACTTTGAGCACATCATGAGAAGACAGGATTCTTTGGGAAAGACATTACTGTGATGTTAGGAAAGGTTGAAGACATCAGGAAAAAAGGAAGACCAAATATAGGATGCAGTAAGGCTTGAGTTTCCAAGAGCTGAGCAGCGTTGCTGAGGACATTTTGGAGACCACCTGTTCATAGGTTTGCTGTACATCAGAGATGACTTTAATTACAGCAATAACAGCTCCTAAGTCTCAGTTGACCACTCTATCCACTACATCACACTGACTCTCCTGGTATATGCTCACCTGGGATTAAGTTTGCTCACTAGTGGTATGTTTCTATTGTTTAATCAATTAATTCTTGCCTGTGGCTCATGCTGTGTGGTAGTGCTGTTCCTTAACGCTTCGGTCTCTTAATGAGTGTTGACAGTGTACTATTAACTTGTATCATAACTTAGTACTGTAATGTGTACTGAAAAAGTATATATAGATAGATAGATAGATAGATAGATAGATAGATAGATAGATAGATAGATAGATAGATAGATAGATAGATAGATGTCTCTAAATGAATGTTGACAGTGTACTATTAACTTGTACACTTTGTATTTTTACAAAATAGATTTATTTGTTAGGATGATATACCATCTTCATTAAAATGGTGAATCAGGAGATATGGACTTGGACAAACTGCATTTGTTAGTTAAGATTTGAAGAACCATACTATCATACTAAGTAATGATACAAGTTAATAGTACAGTACACTGTCAACATTCATTAATATTTATAATGCTTCCCTTTCGACCTTCTTAGCTGGCTGGAGAGACTGGTGAGTTGGATAACTGGCTGCTGAGCCAAAGGTTGGGAGTTGAATTCCTATTGTGCCCCTTGCAGTTGGACCCAGCCTGTATGACTATGGGTAAATTGTACAGTACCAACATGGCCCCAGAAGAACTGGACAGTAAACTACTTCTGAGTACTGTACTCTTTACCTGAAAAACCCTGAAAAGGGTCGCCAATGAATTGACTTGATGTCACATTATTATTATTTTCAATCTTTAATGTTTGCCTGAACAGGGAGAAATTCTGCATTGAAAATTGAGACATTTAGAGTGCCCTCAGTTCATATGGCTTGTATTGAGTCTGGGAAAATGGGTTGCAACATACAGTACTTTGTCCCATTTCCTTTTTACAAAATAGATTTATTTGTTTGGATGATATACTCATCTTCATTAAAATGGTGAATCAGGACATAGGGATTTGGACAAACTGCATTTGTTAGTTAAGGTTTGAAGAAAATCTTCCAATAGGAGAGATTACTGTACAGTACTTAATTGTTTCTGAACTGAAACGTCTAAGTTTTAAGTGGAGTTTCAGTTTTCATCCAGCAGAGGACACTGGCTGAGACTTTCCAGTCCTGCTGAAAGAATTTAAGAAACTAAACTAAGTGCATCAGTGACAATGGGAACTGTACACTACAATACAATAACAAAAATGTACAGTATATGAGTTTTAATTTCCTTTAAAAATCCCAATAATTTTGTCTTCAATCCTTTAATAGTAAGTCTTGTCTATAAATCAAAATGCTGTGTTATAGATACAGTAGCGTATATTCTAGATATAAACACTAAATTCCGTGAAGTTTAATCCCAGGTCATTAGGACTGTCATTTAAAATCTGGTACAGTAATTTATTCAGTAGTTTCGCGGACTAGGTCCCGGGTGCCGGCCACATGGCCACGCACTTGGCACAGCACTGGCTCATTGGTTTGAAAACGGAGATGAGCACGGCGCCCCTAGAGTCGGGCACGACCAGCAGGCATGTGCGCGGGGAACCTTTACGTTTTTATATTTATTCGGAGCGTGATCTCGAAATTTATTTGCCCTGTAATCCTAAAATTTCTACTCGAAAGACCCCCTGCATTTAATGGCAGTTGATCACATGTTAATGAACTGTATAGGGCTGCAGTCCGGACTATTCAAAGAAAGCGATTTTGCTGTGACTTGAAACGCGCCCTTTAAATGTAATTCTTAGAGTTCCGGATTCAGACGGTGGGATTCGCTGGCAGGTGCAGCGCAACTCTTATTATGAGATCCCCAATAGTGCAAAGCAAACACGCCTGGGATAGATCGATTAGTGCGGCAAATACGGCCCCTTAACAAGCGCCATCCTGTCCCTATTAAACCGCTGAGTTCAATCCAGGGGGGCTGCTCCTGCGAGTAACGATGAAGGCTATACGCGTTCCTTTTTTTCCCCCCTCGTTAATTTTCCCAACTTGCTGAAACTGCCTAAAACGGGTTCTTTCTTTGAAAGGTTATTTTAGACCGGGAATTCCAGTAAGTCAGAGAGGGACCTACTACTTCTGAGGGAAAATCCACGGGATCGGGCTCTTGTGACTCTTCCCCCTACCACCACCCTTTAGCAGGACGCGTCCCGCCAATGTCATTCAAATGCTGCCTTCCCCTCCCTTGCGCCCCTTGTCTGTGTTGAACTGGCGGCCTCCAATTCCCGGCATGCAACGCCCTTTTCCATAGGGATCGGCTCCCTTGGCTCAACAAGGGCTGGCCTCTCGGTGTGTGCTTCATTTTTCTTCGTCTTCTCGCGGGGAGGCCAATGGCCTCCAAGCCTGCCAATCACACTTCGGCCCCGCCTGCGCCCTTTCCCTCCTATAAATACCATCTGCGCCCGCACCGGCCTCAGCTGTTGCTGCGTCGTCGTGCGGAGGTGGGTGCCGAGTGGGATCTTCCTTGTAGGTGGCGGCGTCTCCTTTCATCCTTGGTAAGAGCCAGCCTTGGGGGGATCCCCGTGTTCCGCCGCAGCCAAGAGGTCCAGAGTTTGTTTCTGCCTCTCAGGCTACGAAACAGCTCCGGGAGGCTACTAGGTAGCCAGCAGGGCGAAGGTGAAGGTAGAATCCTCGCCATCTGCTTGGGAAGGGAAAGGATGGGGGGAATGGCGAAAGAGGCTGTTTGTTTGTTTTATACTGCCCATTTTGGCGTTAACAACATTTAATCAATGCAATAAAATGCAAACAAAACATAATTCATGCAATAAAATAAGATAAACTTAGAAATACTGTACAGTCGATATAATGAAAATAAAATTAAAATAACATGAAAAGACCATTTCCAAACCAATGATATTATTGGCGAGCAGATCAGCTCAATCATGGACTTCAGAGATATTTTTCCTCTGGTGCAGATGGCCTTGCAGGGCTGGTTTGTGTGCCAGGATGCCCCTTAGCGATTGGGAATTTATGGGGTAAGGGACAATTAATCCTGATGTTCATATTTATTATTTTGCCGTGTTGGAATGGGGACATGGTTTGAGTCCTTTTTTTTAAGGATGGAAAAGGTTCAGAGAAATGTAATTAACAGTGCTGCTGCTGATCTGATGTACCAGGCAATGCTCTTTCTACAAAAAAACAGAAATGTGCTGAGGATTATTATAGGTTTCTCTGTACAGATGGATGGCATGTGTTAAGTTCATGTAATGGTGAAGTGGATCATACATCTTTCCTGGACTGCTTTTATTATAGAATCATCTTTTTTAGATCACCAATGAGTATGAATTGTTCTGGGGATCAGTATTTTGCTAGTACTGTACAGTATTGTCATCAGTGGGAGATGTTTTTGGTGCTGTTTGAAACCTTCTGGGTTTTTCTCACTAATAACAGGGGGAAAGTTGCTGATTAAAATCCCAGGTGCATATTTATATATTTTATTTACAAAAAATTTTTAGCCGCCCTACTACCAAGTGGTCTCTGGGCGGCATGCAATATATTAAAACTATAAAACAACATAATTATTAAAGCCATAAAATGCAAAACAATTTAAAAACAATCAATATACAATACAAATAATCAAATCCTGCCATTTTACACTTGAGATATGTTTAACAAAGCATATGCTTTTATAGATGTGAGTTCATTTCAAGCCCCATCTCAGATGTTATTGGTTATAATGTTGGTGAGCTCTGTGAGGGCTAGGACAGTGGTGGAATTCTGCTGGCTTGTCTTTAAGACCACAAAAGATCATAGTACTGTATGTATAAATGGGAGCTCACATTTGGTTTTCATGTTGTATCCTGAAGAAACCTGGACACCTTGGAAGCTTGTCAGGTCTTCCTTAATTAGATTGATAATGGGCCTTTGTGAAATGGAGCTTGCCTACAGCTATGAAACTTATCACTATTGCTCTGCTTCTATTAGAGCAGCCTTCTTCAGCTTCACGCCTTATCAGTGTTTTTGACTTTGACTCCAAGAATCTTGCAGCCTAGTTGAGTGAAAGATTCTGGGAACTGCAGGCCAAGTAGTTGGGGAGGGGTACACGAGTTTGAGAGAAGCTGCTATATCTTCCTACCTAAAGGGTTTAGTTCATGCTCTAAATTCTTCTGCATTGTTCTAAAATCCTTCCCTCAAGGTCTTTGGCTGATAAATGAGTTTTTCAGGGTTTCCTTGTAGTAGAAAATGCTGAAACCTCTGCTTTAAGGGTGTTTACCTCACGTAAAAAACTCTAGTGAAGTGTGTTTCAGCACATTAAGAAATGCAGGATGATCCATCAGCCCAGGTACCTGATGAATGTACATGTCTCTCTCCATGGAATGCCTTGGAGAGAAAAAGATGGCTACCACTTCCTAGTGTTGGCGTGAGTTTCGGCTTTTGGTTCCCATACTGCTCCTTGATAGCCGTGAGAATCTGTATGTGGTCTAGCACCAGGAAGAAATGAGTAGACACGCTTGTGTCTTTAAAATGGGTGGAAACTTGTGATTTAACTTAAAAGATCGATCATCCCAGAGAAGGTGAAATCTTCTTAAAAGGTGGCAAGGTTTCTCCTGTTCATTGTTCAGGTATCTTTCCAGTCAAGCACACCTGATATCAGGCAAATGACTTTGCTCCTTCTGATTGTGGTGACAGACTTTTCACCCACTACCTCAGAACTGGAAAAAGGAAGTTTGGAGGTTTCTAATGAAAAATGCTTTCTCTTCAGGCAAGCCTTCCCTGAATGATGGTCTACCTATGATGCGTCTTTTATATGAATCTACAGGATATAAACTTTGTGTTTATAACTATTTATAATCCTATGGGTTAACATTGACACTATGTTTTCAATGTTAGTTTCCATCACTCAAAACTTTACATGGAACTTTACTCCCGTTTAACTGCTCGTGTTCTCTTGTAGCTTTAATATAATATTGTCTATTAATGCTGTAAGATGTCCCTCAATTCCCTGTTCTCAATGCTTGAACATGTCTTAATTGTACTGGACTGTACAGTAGGACCCCCGTATTCACTGATTCATTATCCACTGATTCAGTTATCCACGGTTGGCAGAGGAAAAAATAAAAAATTCAGCAGCCACAAAGCAAGCTGTTGTCAGAAGCAGCAGCTGTAAAGCAAGCTATTGTCACAAATAGCATCTGTAAAGTAAGCTACTGTCACAAACAGTGGCCATAAAGCAAGGCACTGTCTCAAAACAGCAGTCATAAAGCAAGCTACTGTCAGGAAACAGCAGTTTGGGGGTGGATGGGCAGGTGTTCTCTCTTATCCACAGTTTTCATTATCCACGGGAAGGCCTGGAACCAATCCCCAGCGGATACTGGGGTCCTACGTTATATTATCCCTCATTCTGTAAGCCGCCTTGGGTCCTTTTGCCAAGGAGAAAGGCGGGGTAAAAACACTCTAAAAATAAATAAATAAATAAATAAATAAATAAATAAATAAGCTCTGATATTGGCTTATAGCCATAGGCAGTTCCTGACCAGAATGGAGGATGCCTCTTCCTCCAAACTTTGAGTAGCCTCTCCATTCAGTCCATGAGTTACCACATCTGCAGTTTCCTCCCCCCCTCCCCAATATTGCCTTGTAACCATTATAGTCCAAACGATCTGGGAGTTGCCCTTCCACTAAATGTATAAAATTACCTGTCTCAGAAAGAAGCCCTCAATTTGACACAGATTAAAGGATGATACGGAGGCCTCTAGTCAAACTTCCTATAACTGCAGAAGTAGCTGTGACTTGTGTGGAGAGCAGGCAAGGAATTCTTTCCCACAAGCATCCTGCTGAAAGCTCTGCTTCGCTATTAAATGTGACTAGTTGTGTTGAAGATGTTGGCTGTTATGTTTAAATGAAAGTCTTGTAGTCATAGGCTGTACTCTACTGACACCTCTATTTGATGAGATCTATACAGGGACTAGGGACAGATAACCAGAAATAACTAACTTTATTATGATGGCACATTAATATGGTCTTGCTTCAATAGCAAGTTGTTAGAATTCAATGGGGCATATTTGTATTTGCTGTTGAACACTGTATTTGCATAAGTAAATTTCAGCACCGTTGGAGAACAGAGGCCAAGGTAACTCTTCAACCTTTGGTTGAATCTTCAGCTCAGAACAGAACACCCTGACTTTGGGTTGAGTGTGGAATGGAGAACAGATGAAATGCCATCTTGAAACTTTATTTGAATGGACTCTGGAGTCTTAAGTTCATAACTTTGAAACATTATTTTTGGAGTACAAGTTGGGGAATCCCTGTGTTGCCTGGGGGGAAAGTCTTGGGGTACCATTAAGGCAAGGATGGGGTGTGGTGGTTCTTTGGGCTAGAGCACTGAAACTATTAGCTGCGAAATCAGCAGCTTAGTGGTTCGAATCCCAGGTGTCTTGCAGCAGAGTGAGCTCCCGCTGTTAACCCCAACTCCTGCCAACCTACCAGTTTGAAAGCATATAACTGCAAGTAGAGAAATAGGTACTGCCGTAAAAAGTGGGAAGGTAAACAGTGTTCCATGCGCAGAAATGCATTCAGTCATGTCAGCCGCATGGCCATGGACTTGCACATCACTGGCTCTATGGCTAAAAAATGGAGATGAGCATCGCCCCTAGACTCGGACACGATTAGTACGTGTGTGCAGGGGAAATCTTTACTTTACTTTGCTTTGCTTTACTTACCATTAAGGCAATAGATTTATTTCAGTTTGAGATTTAATAGATTATAGCCCAGTCCGATCTCATGCCACAAAATTTTGCTGTTTGCATTTTTATGACATGGTGAAAGAGGCACATCAGTCTTTCTAAAATTGCTTTATTTGGAAGCAACTGAGTTATTGTTTGCAAAGTTATTATTTAGGATGCAGATGTCCATTGGCAAGCATACATTAAAGCTTCTTGTGTAAAACTGATCTTTCAAATACTGTACTGCCAATACATGAATAAATAAAAAGCCCAGCTTGTTTAGATATATCAGTTTGCAAGAAGGGAGAGATGCACAATGCAGGAATAAAATGGTTGTATGCCTTAGCTGGTGGGTGGATTTGCATAGAGTTAAAATTACATGTCACCTCAGCCTTGACCAACTATCAGATCTGATGGGATTAGGGACGTCCAGTTGTCTCCATTCCTGATCTAGGCAAGTTAAACATGTTTAATGTTATATAAGATTGTTCATTATGTTTAATTGAAACACAGATACCTTTTTCATGGGTTGGTAGGTGGGTAAAACTGATGTCTTCAGCCACTGTAGGTGACAAAGATGGAAAAAGTTAAAGTTGCTATAATCCCCCAACAATCAAGCCAAGCATGAACAAAATCAATGTGTGTTTTTTAGAGTTTAAATCATAATTTAAATTTAAAAAAATTAATATTTAATTGCCAAAACATATAATTTTTTAAAAAAAAAATTAAATCATAATTTAAATCAAGTCCACTAAGGGTTGGGGAAATCTGAACACAGTAGTTAAGGAAAGTAACTTTCCCATGCTCTGGCTGTTACTTTTTCTCATTTAGGTTTATGGGTGCAAGTTGCGCTGTATAGAAACAATAAAACAGTATAAGCTTGAGTACCGGGCTTAAAATGTATGAAAAACCACCAGCAGGAAGGATGTATTTAGATTAAGAGTGCCATGCATGGTTGAACTGGCTCCTCTTGTAATCTCAAGGGTGTAACACGCAGTGTAAGAAACATTCTTCCACCTTGCCAATCAGGAGTTTCAACTAAGTGAAATGACATCCATTTCCCATTGTAGCCCTGCACATGTGTGACTAGGAGAGTGAGTGAGTTCCTGTGGGGGGGGGTGTCTTTGGAGCCAACATAAAGAATGTCACAAACACTTCTCAGTCCCAACTGAGTTATAAAATATTGTTGTGTGTGTTTAAGAGTATTTAGATGGCACATTGTTGTGTACCTCTGTGCCCAAATAGGAACCTTATTTTTCAGTATAAGGTAGGAGGGGGGAAATGCTGAATGAATAGCAAACTTTTCTTGAAAATAACAGGGTAAAATTTGAAACCTACACTCCTGACTTCAGCTTGCAACCTTACTTTTAATCCAGGAGCCAGGCATGGATATCCAGCCATGATTTTTAGAACTTTGTATGTGTTCCTGCACCATCCACGACACTGTAGTGGCCAGCCAAATGAGGACCTGGGTGTGGTTGAAACCTGGTTTTTGTTTAAAAGTATCACCCATCTTTGTCTTCAGATTTTGTACAGAACATACACTGTTGCCTCTTCTTTACCTGGTGTGTAGGTTATACTAAGTTGCATAGGGTGGTTGAAACTGCAAGGGTGTTGGAGAGCTTCAAAAGGACCTTTTCGAAACTGGGTACATGAAATTGAAGGCATGGAAATGGTAAATTCAGTTCACTGTAGGCACTAGGCAGTGTTGCATCTGGGAGCAACAGTGCCCACCCCAAAATGTACATGTGTGCATGTGTACTTTACAGAGATCACATGCATGCTGTTCAAGCTGGTAGTGTCTCCCCAAGGAAGGGCTCCTAGGGGAGTGTATCAGATAGCTTTGTGAAAATACGTATCTAATATGCAGCTTCTTGAAAAAAAGGCAAATTCTATATTGGATATTGGGTAAACAAAGGAACTGATGATGAAACTGCCAATATCTTTTCCCAAATCTTTACTAGTCGGGATATTGTATGGCATGTTGGTTCACCCAGCCTCTCCTAGAAAAGGATACTGTTCAATGAGTAATGAGGAACCAACATGATCAAAGAGCTATAACAACTAACATTTACAATGCGCTAGTAAGCAGGGATATGATAAAACTATTGACACTGCAATGTGAAGACGGTAGATAGGAAGACTTGTTTTCTCTTTTCATTGTGCAAGGAATCAAGGCCAGAAGCTGATATTCAGGCCAGGCAAATTGAAGGCCTTCTCTGCCAGACAAGATATAAACAGGTCATCTTATCTCCTCCAGCTTGTGACTGGAAGGGAGTGTCCAGCATCTTCTAGGAGAACTTTCAAACAATTGTATCACCCAGCAGGCTTAGCCAGTCCCCTTTGTCAGCTGAGCGTGCATACATGCATGTCCAGAATATTCTGCTACAAAATCCTCCATACTTATTAGGTTAGTTGATGTTCCTGGTGTGCTTCTGGACTCAGCTCTCTCTTGGGATTCTCAGATTCTAGCAGTGCCCAAAGCTGCCTTTAATTGTCTGGGACATATTGCCCAGCTCTTCCCCTTGGTGCAGGCAGTGGACATTTCCCAGATGAACTACTCTACTTTTGGTTTCCCCTGCGGCTTATCCATAAACAACGTCCCTTCTAATTTTGATCCCTACTGTGTGAGGCCCTGCCACTCATGTCCATACTTTCACTTCCCTGTCTGTGTGACTCCCCTGCCCAACCCAGCCATGTGGGTTTCCTCACCATTGGAACAAAAACAGTCACTGTGGGTACATGAAGGAGGAAAAGCATGGAGGGGGAGGAGGGGAGCAGAGGTGCACTCATGCACTCTTGAGGGAACCCTGCCTGTAGACTTGAACAGGTCTCAAATGTGATGGCCGGACTGGTGGCTGGTGGAGGCACATATGAGCGCATATCTTCAGCCCTACTGCACTTGGTTACCTGTTATGTTCTTGGTCAGGTTCAAGATCTTGATGCTTTTTTTTTAAATATTTATATACAGCACAATTTTCCCAAATGGGAACTCAAGGCGGTTATAAAGATACAACATACAACAACAACAACAATAATATTAATAATTAATAATAATGATAACTTGGTTCCACAGTATGACATATTAAAGCCCCAACAAAAATCAGTACAACCAAGATTTAAAATATTAAGAATACAGGCAATAATAAGGCAATATGGCGAAAAACAGGTAGACAAACAAACTCATGACACCTACTCATAAAATAAGTCAACCTCCTTGATAGCCAAATGCAGCCATAAAAAGCCAGGTTTTTAACAGCTTCTTAAATGTCAGGAAGGACTCTGCAGTCCTGATTTTGCTTGGAAGGTGGTTCCACAGTGTGGGACCCACCACAGAGAAAGCGCGATTCTTGATAGAGGTTTTAAAGCCCACTGCAGTTTGGGACCATGTTATCTGTGACTTTGCCCAAGATCATCTGCCCACTCCACCACGCTATCCCAGGCAATGCTGCTCCAAGTGGACGCTCAGAGGGAGGCCAAGAACTCTATGAAAACTATGCCCTTCTTCATTGTGGCACCAGTATACAAATCCCCATAGGAATGCACTGAAAACAGAGTAATCCCATTTTTATGTTGTACAGATTTTCCCCATAGGTGATTGTGTTAAGCAAATTTCCCCTATCTCCGGAATTTTTTATGTTGTACAAATTTTAGGTTATACAAGCTGTTTGTTATACAAGGGTCCACTGTATTTATTTATTTATTTATTTATTTATTTATTTATTTATTTATTCATTTATTCATTTATTCAATTTATATACCGTTCCCTTCTATGATCTAGTCATCGCTGGTGACTGGATCACTCCTTCTCCCCCAACCTAGAACATATAGTCCAGACTGTCCCAATCTGATCTTCTTCATATGTCTGGATTGGAACTCCCATCATCCCCAGCAAAAAAGACCAATAGCTTGGAATTGTTGTACTAACAATCTGGATATCTAGGGAAGATTTAAGTAGACAGCCTCTTCCTTTTTAAAGTATAGTGGTACCTTGGTTAAAGAAAAAAACAGGTTTAAGAAAAAAAATATTGGAAATGGGGATGTCTTGGTTCAAGAAAAAAATTTAATGGAATGCCCCGGGTTAAGTTTTGTTTCCATAAGAAATTAAAAGTTGATGTGTGATGTTCGGATGATGAAAAGAATGGGGATGCCTCAGTGGTGCAGTGGTTAAATGCCTGTACTGCAGGTAAAACTGTGCTCATGGCCTGGGGCTCAATCCCAGGTAGCAGGCTCATGGTTGACTCAGCCTTCCATCCTTCAGAGGTCGGTAAAATGAGTACCCAGCTTGCTGGGGGGGGCAATGTGTAGCCTGCATTCTTTAATGAAACTGTAAACTGCTCAGAGACTACTTGAAATTGTATGGGGCGGTATATAAGCAGAGCAATTTGCTTTGCTTTAAGAAAATTTTAAATGGAATGCCCCGGTTTGCCTTTTTTTCTGACCCCTGGAACGAATTGATTTTGAGTGCATTCCTATGGGAATCCATGTTTCAGTTTAAGAATTTTTCACAATACAAAACAGTCTGGAGAACAAATTAATTACTTAAACCAAGGTACCATTGTAATCTTGTTTAAATGGCACACATTTTAGCCTGTTAAAATTATTTTCTGATAACTGTGGCAGAGGTGTTAGCTATGTATTTAAGCATAGTAAAGTGAACTGGTGCTGCCTTGTAAAAGATGTAGCGGTGTCATTGTATTTTCCATCTCGGCTCCTGTGTGTTGTTTATATATGAGGACATGAATATGCATTTTAGCAGCAGGAACATGTAATTGGGATTGCTAATGTAGTAGAGTAATGACTACAAAACAGATCTACAGATGAATAATCTCCCAGTTGGAATTGTTCCTCTGATGATGATGAGAGTTTGCTACACATATTTAAGCAAGCCATTCTCTTGGTACCACTACCTTCATTGGCAATGTGACAGATAATAATATAGACTTGTTTTATAGGGCTCTTTACTGTTAGCTGTATCATGCAAATCCAGTGCATGGAATTGTTGAAGCTGTTGAGTATTAATATTACTAACACAAACTATCCTATTGCATATTTAATCCAGTGGGCCACTGCAGCTTCCTGGGTGTTGTTGAACTGCAGTTCCCATCAGCTGTAGCAACTATTGCCAGCGGTGAGTGATTATGGGTGCTGTAGTTCAGCAACATCTAGAGGTATCTAAGTGGCTCAAAGCCAGTTCAGTGCATTACACTTAAAACCTGTTCTGAGAGTGGTGGGCTACTTCATCACAAATGGGTGATTAAGAAAAACTAAGCTCCAGAGCCAAGTCTTTGTGGCATGCTGAGCATAATAGTGTGCATGTGTCCAAAGATCCCCCTTATGTACACTGGCTCACCTCTGATTTCAGCAGCCTGAAATGTGCTTTCTCCAGTACTGAAGTGCCTTGTCATGGCGTTGTCACATCAGGTAAAGATAGTAAGCTTAACCCTAACTCTTCACTTATCCCATGCACCCAGTAATAAGCTTGCCCCCATCACTGTTCCTCTGTACCCAAAGAGAGTGTGCTCCTTCACTCTTCCCTGCCATCAAGGCCTGGTAGGTTCATTCCTATAGTTGCATTTATTTATTTATTTATTTATTTATTTATTTATTTATTTATTTATTTATTTATTTATGTACACTGCCAAGCTTATCATCATTGGCATCCTTCAGTCTCGAAAGACTATGGTATCATGCCTGGAGTAGAGATCCTAAAAACAGCACCTAGTGTGACTAAATAGACCAATTCGGGAATGGCAGTCTCTCTACCGCACTGGGGGGCAGATGTATTCTGTTTCCTGCCTGGTCCTCGAGTTTCGTTCTTTCCGTGCCTGCCTCTTTTCCTCTGTCTGTTGGACAAATGCCTCTTCAAATTTATGTAGACCATGCTGTATCTCTTGCCTCCAGACAGTGCGATCGGAGGTCAGGGTTTCCCAACTGTTGAGGTCCATTCCCAAGGCCTTCAGGTCCCTCTTACAGATATCCTTATACTGCAGCTGTGGTCTCCCTCTGGGGTGCTTTCCCTTCATTAGTTCTCCATATAGAAGATCTTTTGGGATCCGACCGTCATCCATTCTCACAGCGTGTCCAAGCCAGCGTAGGTGTCGCTGTTTCAATAAAGGTGTACATGCTAGGGATTCCAGCTCGATTCAGGACTATGCTGTTTGGAACTTTGTCGTGCCAGGTAATGTTGAATATTCGCCTAAGACAGCGCATATGGAAGGTATTAAGCTTTCTTTCCTGTTGAGCATGGATGGTCCAAGACTCGCTGCAATACAAAAGTGTGCTCAGTACGCAAGCTTTATAGACCTGTATCTTTGTATGTTCTGTCAGCTTCTTATTGAGCCATACTCTCTTTGTTAGTCTGGAAAACATAGTTGCTGCTTTACCTATACGTTTATTCAGCTCAGACTCTAGTGAGAGTGTATCTGAGATAGTTGAGCCAAGATACACAAAGTCATGGACAACTTCCAGTTCTTTTGCCAAGCTTAATTCAAAGAACAACTCTAGGCGGTGTATGCTGCTGAGTAGGAAAAGGCTGTCCTTTCCTTGTGCACAGAGTTTTTCTGGTTGGCCAACCAACTCTTCATATTTGCTTTAGCTCCTTTATCATTTATCTCTTATTCTGCAACCACCTTTCAAAAAGCAAATTCCTCATCTGTAATAGTAGCAACAATAATGTGCTTTTGAGTCAATTCTGACTTGTTTCCAGGGTTTCCTAATTACAGAGAACACAGAAGGGATTTACAATTTAATTCTTGTTGTGGTGCCCAAAGACTGTACAATCTGCCCAAAGCTATACAAGGTTGCATATATACAGCAAACCAAATTCGCTTTGTGTTGTTTTTGATCTGTTGATCGTATTAAATTTTATTATAATACTCTTAGTTTGATTGAGAGCTACAAGTGGGAAAGTGGGAATATTTGTTTTTAAAGCAAATGTCTCTACCCCCCCCCCCCAATAAAAATACCATTCATGTTACTGCAACTCAATTGGCTGCTGTTCCATTTATGGGCGCAATTCAGAGTGCTGGTTTTATTACACATGGTTTGGATTCAAGCTGTTTCAAGGACAGCCTCTCCCTTTATCAGCCTGTCTGGGCATTATGATTATTAGGGGAGGTCTTTCTCTCAGTCCTGCCACCTTCACATGTGTGTGCGATAAGGACAAGGGAGAAGGCCTTCTCCTTTGCTGCTCCCAGGCTGTGCAACTCCCTCCCATACAAGGTCAGTTTGGCTCCATCTTTGTTGTCCTCAGATGAAGATCTCATTATTCAGAGGGGCTTGTGACTGGCTATTTGAGTGGGTTTTTTTTTAAAATGGATTGTTGTACTTGAGTGTATTTTTGGGGTTGATTTTGTTCACTATTTATAGTATGGTATTTGTTTGATTCTTTCATAAAATTTTTGTACTTTTTGTACTTACTGTTTTTAGCTTTTAAATATTTCATTTTAATGATGTAGGGCTCCTAGGGTCCTCTTGAAGGAGAAAGGGGTGGAGAACATATTTTACATAACTAATAAAAATAACATTTCCAATCTCAAATGGTTGCTAGACTTCCATGGGGCCACCAGACTCTGCCAACACCACAACATCTGTTGAAATAATCAGGTGCTTTAAAAAAAACAATTAAGTCCAGTATAAGTGTTGGTTTCCTCAAGAGAGGAGTTTCAAAAATATCACCGAGAGATAATTGCTGATGGCTGGATGAGTTGTCAACAGGGAGAGATTCAAGGGAGATAAATATGCTTCAAGACTTTCTTTCTTTCTTTCTTTCTTTCTTTCTTTCTTTCTTTCTTTCTT
>JAHTLZ010000225.1:11352417-11425775 GCA_023846285.1 Phrynocephalus versicolor
CTTTCTTTCTTTCTTTCTTTCTTTCTTTCTTTCTTTCTTTCTTTCTTTCTTTCTCCTTAACTGATTCTTCGAGAGTATCTGCTTAAGATCAGAATCACATTGCAGTCATGAACAATTGTGAAAGGAGATTTGCTGTGCTTTTCTGTCTTGACAGTGTTGTATACATATAATTTGCACTAACATGGGCTGAAGAATGCGTGAAAGAAAGCCCTTGTTGGTTTCAGTTCCATACACTTCTCTTTTTTTGTTCTGCCAGTATTCAAGAATTCTGCAGACTTAATGCCTTTGTTAGCTTTCCCATCAGTTGAATTTGACCCTGCAGTGGTTTTGTGTTACACTCTTCTCCTTTTGTCCAGTTCAGATGCAAACAGAACCATCCATTTTCTTAATGAAAAGGGACTGTGAAGGAATAAATGTTAGGAAGTCAGATTTCCACCAGTTGCATTACTGTGGTGGAGTTGAGTAGATATGCTTTTGTTTTCCTTTCCCACCAGCTGCAACACTGCAGTCAGTGCTGATGGACATTAAAAAAGTTGTATCCCAGCAGCATCTGGAGGACCATAGTTCCTCCCTTCTGGATGGGTGAAAGAGGAGCCAAAGCTGGAGTTGTTTGCATATTGACGAAGGAATAAGCCTATCAAAAAGAGTAGGGCAGGGTTGGGAAATGTGGAGCTCTCCAAATGTTTCTGAACGTCATTTCCATTCGCCCTAGCCAGAATGGTCAACGGTGAACAGTGATAGGTGTTGTAGTTCAACAGTTTCTAGAGGATCATGTGCTCCCCAATGCTACAGTGAGCCTTGGTTAATTCTGAACAAATAATTGTGAAGTTGTCTCATTTGCTTGGCCCAAGTCATGCCAGCTGGTAGCATCTCCAACTGTCTCTTTCAACCAAGTCCAGAACACTTTGTATTCCTCTTAGCTATCCTTTGAACTTGACTTGTACAAATGGCCCTGTCAAATGAAGGGACTTTGAATACGCCTGTTATTACAGCTCTTCTATTTTCTCTCTGATGTATTTTTACGCATGTCTTACAGTTCCTGTGGTTCTTGAGCAAAGAGAATGGCTTTGAAGGCGGTGATATTGGTCGGTTGTATCCTGGGAATTGGCGCCCTTCCCCTAGAAGACCCAGAGGATGGAGGCAAGCATTGGGTTGTCATTGTTGCAGGTTCAAATGGCTGGTATAACTACAGGCACCAAGTAAGTACACCTCAAACACATCAGTTTGTGACTAACTGAAAGGAGATCCTTGGGTTGAATCTGGTTGAAGTCTCTCTTCGCAGATGAGAGGCCAGGTCTCTCATGCATATGCACCATTCCAGCTTTAGGAAGGGTAGAGTCCATAGCCCAAAGTGAGTATGGATGATCAAAGCAAAGAACAATGTTCTGTTATGATGAATATCCTTTCCCCACTGGTTAATTGGTACATAACAGGGATGTAGTTCCTGAATTTTGGATCGCTGTGTGTTTACTCATGAGCAAAATACAATGCCAGTTGTGTGTGTTGTGTTGATTACAGTCGTGACCAACACTTTGTGACCCCATGTCCGTGGAGTTTTCTTGGCAGGAATACTGGAGTGGTCTGCAGGTTCCTATTCCAGGCGCCTACAGCACCTGGTATTCCCTGGTGGTCTCCCATCCAAGTACTAACCAGGGCCGACCCTGCCTAGCTTCCAAAACCAGGTGAGATCAGTTGTGCTTAGGGCAGGCAGGTCCAAACTTCGGCCCTCCAGATTGTTGGACCACAAGTCCCACAATCCTTTGCCATTGGAAATACAGGCTTGGTATTCTGGGAGTTGTGTTCCAAAACATCATGAGGGCCGAAGTTTGGACATGCCTGGCTTAGGGCATCTAGGCAGCTGTAATGCCAGTTACAGCTACCTTAGTTTCTTTTGAAGCGAGGCTAATCAAAGACTTGTTTTATTTTGCAACAACTCTGTTTATATAGTTGTTGGGAAAACAATAACATACTTGTTGAAAAGTGAATGGAAATTGTATTTGTAATTTCGGGTTTGTGCCAGACTAGGTAGACAGTGCAGAAACTTGTGCTGTTTCATTAAGAAGGGTCAAGTTCTGATGGAATAGATAGTTGTGGTTCAGGAAGGGACAGAAGAGACACTCTTGCCCCTTTCTGTCCTGCTTGCCAGTTATTAGGTTCTGTGTCTTTTCTCATGTGCCATCCTTGTTTACATTCATAAAGAAACCAGATGTTTTTCCCTTGCAAATTGCAAATTACAGATAAATCAACACCAGCTTTGTTCTAGGGTACATTGTCGGAAGATGGGTGGGATATAAGTGTAACAAATAATAAATAAATAAATAATGTTCTTTTTTTTTGAAAAATTATTTTACTTTTCAAGGCTCCCCAAAATGATCCACAGGATAAAAGTTCACAACAAGAAACTAAAAACGGTCAATTAGAGGAACGTTTAAACATTACAACAGACCAGCAAAAAAAGAAAAGATGGGAATTCAGTTAAAAACATGCAGAGCTTTAGGAAGAATTGTTTTAAAAACAGTCAGGGAAGATTCAGGATGGATTTGATTCAAACTGGGCAAATGGATTTAAATCATGATTGACATTTTTTAAAAAACTGGATTTGTTGATGGTTTAAAGAAACAGTGGTTTTTAATTTAAATACATTTGTTTTTTTAAAAACTATTGATTTTTATCCACCCTGGGAGGATTTGTATGGGGTATTTAATACAGAGGGAGCCACTATAGAGAAATCTTGCTAAGTAATAAGAACAAAAAAGACAGCTTTCTGCTTCAATATGCTTACAGTCCAAATGAGGGCAAGGAGAGGAGATGAAAATGAGGCAAAAGAAGAACAAGGATGGAATTTCCATGCAAATCCATGAGCTCTCCGTTCAGCAAAGTTCTTTTCTGATTACTGAGGCCCCTCTGCAAGTTCAAGGAGGCTATTTGTACAGCAGGCCTTGTTTATTTAACAGAGAAATGCTTTCGAAAAATCATTGCTTAAAGTGTGTTGCACAATGTCAACCCTGAGATCATGTGTTTGTACCTGTTGCTATGCTAGTCAGGGAGATGATAATACACTACTGTACTGTACTTCCTGGTAATACTGGATGGCCTCCAACAAGGATGGTTTGCTAAGGTCTTGAGGCAGTCTTCTTGACATAATTACAGGTCTTCCTCGCCCTGGGTCCTTTGCTTGCTGATGCAAACTGCAGAGTGATTGTTCAACATCATTTGACTAAATAGCACAGAAGGATAATTCACGTAATCGGTTCTTTTTTCTTGGCTCTCACCCTAACTCCTAGCTCTGTGTGGCACAGCGTAGCCTTGCTACAAATATAAGGAACTTTTGAAAGTTCAATTACAGGAATGAAAGGGCCTCTGATTACAGCAGAGGGCATCTTGAATTTGCCTTTGGGTGGACTCACAGCTGGTGCTTATTTAAATAGATGGCTAGTTTCCCACCCTTTCTGCTGGAGACAAAAACTACAAAATCTAGGAATTTAACAAGATGACACAACTGTCATTAAACTGGCCTCTTTGCCAGCCTCTTTGCTGCATTGTCCAACACTGCAGTTTCGTGCACATACAGCTTCGGGTGACTTCCCACAACAACTCATTTAAGCCTGTGTCTGGGGAATTTCCAGGGTTGCACCAGCTGAACACTTATGCTTTCTGTTTCCACCAGTGGTGAGCTGCACTAGTAGAATGACCCATAGAGTGAATGGGCAAGGAGCCAACTGCAGCTTATCTTCTGCTCCAGGCACAGGAGTTGGCACTCATCCTATCCAGTTTGCCTGCCAGTCTTTTGTCCCTTCCAAGATAGTCTTCCCTCCCTGGCATTTTCTGCCTCCTAGACATTCTGGGTGTATTCAGCCATCATTTTGGATATACAGTGGTTCTTCGTATAAAGGAATTAATTCATTTCAAATGAAATTATGTTAAGTAAATTTTTGTTTATACAAATTTCCCACAGGAATGCATTGAAAACAGAGTAATCCTTAATCATGACCATTTTATGCTGTAGGGATTTGCCCCCTAGGCAATTCTGTTAAGCAAATTCCCCCTATCTCTGGAATTTTTTATTTTGTACAGATTTTATGTTATACAAACCATTTTATTCTCCATTAGTGCCCTGCTCTGCAGATTCATTTTTTTTTTTGTATTTCTGTAAATTGTAGGGTTCTCCCAAGCATGCTGATACCACCCTGTTATCTCTCAGTGACCCCTAGTTTTGCTGGAGCCTTGTCAAAGGGACATGATTGGAGGGGTGGAACAGCTTCTGCAGGAAGTGATGCAAAACCATAGCTTGCTTTATTTATTTAGTTAGTTAGTTAGTTAGTTAGTTATTTAGTTATAAACTGCCTGACTTTCCTATTGGGAACTGTGGGCAGTGAACAGCATAGAAAAACAACTAAACAGCGGAATTATACCCAAAAAGACAAATAAGGAGATTAAAAGGCAAATGAACCGGCGAATGCAAGATGGCGAACGAAAGAAGCGAGTAGGGCAACAAATAAAACTAACAAACAGCCTCAGTGATTGCTAAAAGTAGCTTTAAATAGCCAAGTTTTTAAAAGTTTATTGAACACCCCAAGGGGCTCTGCAGTTCTTACCTCGCTAGGGAGATGATTCCATAAAGTCGGCCCCAGCTCCGTGTTGAAGCCTTATGGGCCTCCCAAGGGGGGCGTGATCTGAAGCGAGGGGGCCTGCGATGCTCTGGTGGGCCGGGCCAAAGCTGACCTTTGGGTGATACGCTTCGCCAGGTACTCCGTTCCCAAGCCATGGAGGGTTTTGTAAATCTGGTGCCAAGCCATGCATATTAGCTTTGTGCAGTTGTTTTGAGCATGTGAGTAGGTATTGCGCAAGCATAGCAGCAAACTGGTAATAAGCTCCTTAGAAAGTTGTAGATATTTGAATAAAGGTGTGGTCAATGTACAGTCACTTCTGTATATTTACTGGTTTGACAACGTTTTTGCATGAAAGGGGGGGGGACTGCCCTTGGAGACCTCCTTATGCAGAATCTGTTACAAATGCTATGGATTTTCCTTTGCTGCCCGCACCTCGTTTGAGCAGCCAGGTAAGAAAAATATCCTGTTGTCTTTCAGGCTGACGCATGTCATGCTTACCAAATTGTGCATCGTAATGGAATTCCAGACGAGCAAATAGTAGTTATGATGTACGATGACATTGCCGATAATGACGAGTAAGTAATCGGTTTGGGGCACAAACTAGAATCAGTGTACTTATGCCAGATAGAATAACATTTCCATCCCCAAATCCCTGGTTTCAATAGCCCAGTTGGCCAGTCATGTTTTTATTCTGACCCTCAATTGTGTGCATTTTGAGTTTTAATCTAAACCCTTTAAATACATGGGGAACATAGGAGTATTGTGGAGAAGGCAGGTGGTTTTTATTTCAGTATGTTCATTTTTATAGCCAACGTTATGGAATAGCACCTATACATTGCAGCTGGGGCAACCCTAGGCCCTAGAATGGAAACGGCCGTTTTTTGGTCCCGGTTTGATCTTCACATAATAATATGTCTGTGAAGATTCTCAGTCATCCAGGTGAGTTTATCTGGAAGTTGAGCCGTGGCTACTGGGCTTCTTTTTCTTGAGAGATAGAAACGTTTCGCTGCTCATCCAAACAGCTTCATCAGTCCGAATAAAGCTAGTGTGAGTCCTCCATCTTATAAGACTCACACTAGCTGTATTCAGACTGATGAAGCTGTTTGGATGAGCAGCGAAACGTTTCTGTCTCTCAAGAAAAAGAAGTCCTGTAGCCATGACTCAACTTCCAGAATCATATAATAACACAAGCTGAAATAAAAGTAATGGGGAAGAATACATGAGCCATTTGTCTGAGGACTTCCCAGCTTTTGTCCCAATGCTTCCTCCATAGTCTCATTACTGGCAGCAAAGTATGTTGCCACACCTGTCGTTGGAAGGTGACCTTTGGGAACGTACCAGAAATTGCTTCTGACTCTCACTGAATGAAGGAGGTTTCTCACTTTTGCTGTACATGGAACTGAATAAACAAGTAGATTAGATTGTGTGCTTATCAACCTAATTGCCTATTAGAGTTCGAGGTGTAAGTAAACTCAGGTATGCAGTGGCACTTCAGTTCTCTTGATGTTGTAATCCTCCAAATATGATCTGTGTTAACGTAGGAAAGGCATCTTGAACTTTTTAAAAAAGTAAACTTTTTGACATTCTAATGTTCCTGTCTTTTTTTTCCCCACTTCCAGAAATCCAACCCCAGGTATCATCATCAATCGACCCAATGGCACAGATGTGTATAAAGGAGTAGTAAAGGACTATGTGAAAGAGGTAGGACTAAGATGTCCTTGCTGTAAGGCCCTTGATAATTTGAATATTCCATTTTCCCCTGAAAGTCTTTGATTGGGAGAGGTGGTGAGATATGCTCTAAATCAGTGGTTCTCAACGTGTGGGTCTCCAGATGTTCTTAGACTGCAACTCCCAGAAACCCCTTCCAGCACAGCAAGTGGTGGAGGCTTCTGGGAGTTGCAGTCCAGGAACATCAGGGGACCCACAGGTTGGGAACCACTGCTCTAAATCTTTTCACTTGTGTTCAAAGACTTTGTTGAATGTGTAGCCAGTCTAATTTGTTTTTAAATTGCAACACACCATCAAAGCCACTGCTCCATTCGGCAAGAGGCAGAAGGGGCACATGACTGCTATGTTACAACTTGACATCTCTGCCTGTCTTTAGGATGTCACACCAGAGAACCTCCTTGCTGTGCTGAGAGGGGATGCGGAAGCAGTAAAGAATAAAGGATCAGGGAAAGTACTGAAAAGGTAATAGGGGAAAGGACAACGTGTTTATGAAGATTCATACTTACTAATATAGCTGAGAGCAGCCTTAAGAATCAATCGAAGTCAATAATGTGTTTCCCCTTGCTCTTTTTTTCACAGCGGTCCCAAGGATCACGTATTTGTCTACTTCACTGACCATGGGGCCCCTGGGATTCTGGCTTTTCCCTATGGTGATGTAAGTAGGACATACAAGTACTTAAGTTATGAAAGTCTGAAAAAGAAATGCCTTCCTCAAACATATTGTCCTGCCTTGATAATTGGGTTAATTTATTCCAGAATGTTTTCCATTTGAACCCAGAGTGGGTCTATGTCTCTGATGACTGGGGCTCAGGCCGCTGCATGCCTATACTGCCTAAAACCTTGTGAAACCTCTGATCACAACATAGATTTCTAATCTTTAATGTGTGGAATGTGTAGTCTCAAGGACACGGCTCTTTCCTTGCGTAACTTGTCTATGGTTCACTTGTTGTTTCGGCTTGCTTGTCTTTGTATTTCAAAGCCACCCCGTGTCCCAAGTTCTCAGAGTGGACTGCAGAAAGTTGAAATAGTATAAAATGATGTATAATAAAAAGTGGTACAAGACAGTGGGTAGAAAATGTGCTTCCTATTGTGTGAAGTAGGACACAATGCTTTTCATTCATTCTAAAGCCTTAGTGTGAAGAAGAGTAGGTTGTTCAGTTTAGAAAACTGCACAAAATATGTAAACAAAACACATTCCATACAGATGACATCTTGTGCAGTGGATGCCAGTAATTGTTGTGCTTTTTGAAAATTTACCTTTATTATTTATTTTATTTTATTTTATTTTATTTTTACCCAACCTTTCCCCTTGAAAAAGGACCCAAGGTGGCTTACAGTAATGAGGGATAATATGCAGTCCAGTACAATTAAGACATGTTCAAGTATTTGAGAACAAGGAATTAAGGGACATCTTACAGCATTAATAGACAACATTGGTTATAAGTAGTCATAAACACAGTCTATGTGAACCCATAGATTCATATAAAATACACATGGTAGTCCATCATTGAGGGAAAGCTTGCCTGAAGAGAAAGGTCTTTGCCTGTTTCCAGAAGGACAACAGAGATGAGGCAGTCCTGGCCTCTAGTGGGAGGGAGTTCCAGAGTCTGGGCACCCTAGTCGTGAAGGCCCTTCCATGGGTTTCCACAAGACGTACCTGTGAGGGTGGCAGGATGGAGAGAAGGGCCTCTCTTCACCCGGGTCAGTTCATACTGTGAGATTCAATCTTAGAGGTAGCTAGGACCCAGGTCGTATAGCGCTTTGTAGGTCAAGGTCAGCACCTTGAATTGTGCTCGATAGCTGATTGGCAGCTGATTTCCTGCTAACGTGACTGCACTCTCCTTTGAATACTAATCTGAATACGTAGATGAGTCCAGCCATGTGTGTGTGCATGTGCAGTTCTCACTTATGATGAGAAAACACTGACCCTTATTTTTTTTGGGGGGGCACCCTGAGAATGTGCAGCTTGCCCAAGGTCACACAGGCTGCCTCTCCTCATAAGAAGAGATGTGAAGGCTTGGGGGGGGGGGGACAGAAAAATTTCCCCCCATTTTTTTTCCTGAAACCTTTGGGTTTTTTCCCCCAGAAAATTGGAAAAATTGAAAAAAATAAAAAATTATTATGGAATGTTTTATTTTAACATGATGAATAAAATATTTTAAGACAGGGTGTTCTAATATTTTCCAAATCATTTCTAAATATATGCATAGCATCAGATTATTCTAATTTTTGTGCACTCAGGACAAGCGTCCTAGGTTACAAATTGAACTGTCCAATGCAAGAACAAGATGTATTTATTCCTTGTTTAGGAGGTGCTGCTACTGTCACAAGAAAAAGTAAAATGGTATTTTTTAAGGTAAAGGTAACAAGGTTCCCACAGACACAGGGGTGCTAGTCGTGTCCAACTCTAGGGGCAGTGATCATCTCCATAGTCAAGTCGAAGAGCCAGTGTTGTGGAAGTCCGTGGCCATGTGGCCAGCATGGCTCCAAGGAAACACTGTTTTATCTTCCCGCTTTTTATGGCAGTACCTATTTACCTGCTTTCGAACTGCTAGATTGGCAGGAGATGTGTAATCTCCAGGCTTAAAACCGGGGTACTTCAAGGGCCAGATGCAGGGGAGTGGTATCAGGAGACATATCTAGTCTCATGCACTCCCAAATGCATCTGGTGGGGCCACTGTGAGATACAGGAAGCTGGACTAGATGGGCCTTTGGCCTGATCCAGCATGGCTCTTCTTATGTTCTTAACTGGGGTTATCAGTGGGAACTCGCTCCACTGCGTGGCACCCGGGATTCAAACTGCCGAGCTGCTGACTTTGCATCCAACAGTTTAATCCACTGAGCCACCACACCCCTGTAAAAGGAGGTGGGGAATTCTAATGTAGCATTTGTTTCAATTTTCCTGAAAATTTCTATGTGTTTTTTCCCGGGAAAAATTGGGTTTTTTTCTGAGCTTCAAAATTTCCGAAAATTTTACATCTCTACCATAAGAGGCACATTGGGGAATCGAACTTCTAAGCCTTGGCTCTGCAGCTAGACCCCTAAACCACTGAGCTGTCCAGCCAGCTTGAATTCAGCCATAGCTAGTTAGAGATCATAACAATATTCTTTTACTATCAGTGTCTTTTGCTTTGACTAATATATTAAACTTCTCTCTCTAACATAAGGGCTGGGATCTTAAAACTCCAGAGACTTGGGATTTAATACACCAAGTAATTATGTGTGGCAGGTTAGGCCAAGAGGAGATCTTGTCCCAGATAATCCCTTGCGGAAGCAAGGGTAGAGCTCCAAATAACCAGCCTTCCCCCCCACCTGCAGTTTGGTGGAAAGAACCTAATGATGGCCTGTTTTCAAGACCATTGTATGGATGACTGAAGAGGCTTTAATCGTTGAAGTGCTTTGGGTTGTCTTTGTGTCACTGCCATGTGTTTCGCATTACAGTGGTACCTTGTATAAAGGAATTAATTCATTCCAAGTGAAATTATGTTAAGCAATTTTTCCTTTATACAAATTTCCCATAGGAATGCATTGAAAACAGAGTAATCCCTAATCGCAACCGTTTTTATGTTGTACATATTCGCCCCATAAATGATTATGTTAAGCAAATTTCCCCTATCTCTGGAATTTTTTATGTTGTACAGATTTTATGTTATACAAACTGTTTGTTATACAAGGGTCCACTGTACTTGACTGGATGGTGATAGGATGTGAATAGGCACTATTTTTTTTGTTTTACAGCTCAGAGCGCAAGACTTAAAAGAGACCATCCAGTATATGTACGATAACAAAAAGTACCAGAAGGTAAAATGATAAACTCATACATGTGGGGCGGGGGAGAATATGGGTATTTTATACATGAACACATGCACACTGTTCCTTGTGAAGACAGAATAACAATCTCCATGCACCGGGGTGGGGGGATACTAGCATTCCAGCAGGAATTAAGTGGTTTGCAGAAATAAAAGTTTAAGATCACACTTAAAGGAACAAGTTCTCTTAAAACAATCCAGAGGATGCATTTGCCAAAAGCAATTTTCTTGGCTGGATTTTTTTTTCTTTTCAAGTGGCATTTTCCATTTTGAGCAAGAAGCCTAGAAGGAACAGAGCAGTAAGGAGAGGTGTTGGTTCGTGTGCACCATTTCTGCTCTGCTACAGAAACTGGCTCACATGAAATAATGTGTAATAAAAAGAGCAGTTTAAAAGGCAAAAAAGCACAACTAGGATACTCTCACTCTCTCTTTGCATTTTTATATGTTCCGGGTTTCCTTAAGTTTAAATTAATCCAGCCCAATTAATTTGCTGAATTTGTTTCCAGAGCAATTTGCAGAATTTGCCTGGAAAAAAACCTAGAGTCTGATGGGCAAGAACAATGCAGAGATAGAAGGTAAAGGTTAATTAGTGGGTGAGCAGAGAGCAAGGCCGAATGGCTTGGCTGTAGGTTGGTGAGGGAGCTTGAGGAGCCGACCGAGGGGAGGACCGCACCTTGTTGAGCTAACCCCGTCTAAAATGTCTCACGTGCGTCTCACGTAATTTGCAGCTGGTGTTTTACATCGAGGCCTGTGAATCTGGATCCATGATGGAAGACCTACCCGATAACATCAATGGTAAGCAGCCTGTCATCTCTTTGATCTGGGGGCCTCTCGGGCATCTCTGGTTGTTATCAAGGCTGTTGTCGGGAGAATGCAAGGACTACTGATCAGCCACAAAATACTGATAACAGTTACTTGTTCAGTATAGAACTGCTGCATGGCTCAGTCTCTAGCTGGGAAGCCAAAGGTTGGGAGTTTGATTCCCTCCTGTGCCTTCTTGATAAGGGGCTGGACTGGTTGATCTTTGGGGTCCCTTCTAGTTCAGCAGCTCAAAGGTTCTTGTTACTTAATTTTTAATCTGTGGAATGGAGATGACATCTTTTTCGTGGGAAACCACTAGAGCAGCCATGTCCAAAGTCCGGCCCGGGGACCAAATCCGGCCCACCAAGCTGTAAGGGTTCGTTCAATTTTATTAATGGTTCTGTACTAGAGACTACATTTGGAGACTTCACGTTATAAACATCAAATAAACTTTTATTGCTTACATTAGCAAAGTCTTTATGTTTTTCTTGTTCATTCCAACCATCAGAGAACGGTAACAACAAGGGAGGTTCAGAACTGGGTTTTACAACTTGTTCAAAACTTACAAAGTCCTTCAGAAACGGGTTATGAACACTTATTTGGGGTGTGCTGCTCTCGGGGATTGTCCCATACCCATCCACGGATGTCCATATCTCAGGATATTGGGATCCAGATCTGAGCTCCATCCCCAACCCGGTATCCACTGTGGCGGATTAGGATCTTTCCCCTTCTTATTTATTTCTGTTGCTCTTGGGGGTCTATTAGCCCTAATCAACGGTGGTCCGGGTGGCGTCGGCAAAGGCAAACCGACATAATTAACAGGCGGTGGGGAAGAATAATAACCTCCTCCTCCTCTTTCTACCAACGCCTCTGTTTGACTCCCTTGCTCCGTTAGAAGCGTTATTTTTCTTAACGTCTGAGTCGCGCGCTCTATCCCCTTCTTCTCTTCCTCTCGTGACTCTTCCGACCTGTCAATCACCTTTGTTTGAGTCTCAGCATCTTTAAATAGTTTTTGACGTTCCCCTTTTACAACTTGCACTCCTATATCTTTTCGTATGATCTCTCGGTTCAATTGTATTTGTAATCCTACATCATATTTTAACTTCCTATCTACTATATTAACTTGTATAGCTTTGCCTATTCCAGCTTTCATCTGTTCAGTTTGCAACGACACATTTTTACTCATTACCTTCCCTTCATCTACCTGTATTTCCTTATCATATTTCTCTTTCTTTAATCCTCTAATATGTGCCCTCCAATTTAAGGCCTCTTGGGCCACAGCAAAGAAGCTTCCTATGGTGGGGCTTTCACTTTCCCTGTCCTCCTCTGCTGATATTCCTACTTGTCCCTTTCTCATCTTTCTCACCGGGTTAACCCTCTTTTCAATCATTGTCTCCACTTTCCCTGTTTCTTCTTCTTCTCTTGCTTCTTCATTTCTGTCTCTAGTTGCGGACGTACCCACATCCTCCTTCTTACACAAGCCATTTTGATTGGTCCGGCGGCTGGCTGGCCTGCCCCCTCCCTCCCTTATTTTCTTGTTTGTTTGTTGTGAGTTCTGGGGCGGTTTGGCTGTGTTCTGGGAGTCAGTGGTGTTCTGCATCAGTGGGTGGGGCTTGCAAGGGGGCAGTGGGTAGGGCTTACTGTGAGGGCAGGGTCAGATAGCAACCGGCCCCCCACACATTCTCAGCTGCCAAATCTGGCCCTCTTTCCAAAAAGTTGGGACACCCCTGCACTAGAGTTTGTGGTTGGTATGCCTGAGTGCGTTATTTTCATGAGTGTGTGTTCCTTTCCCCCTTACTAGATTTTTTTTACCAAAGATTAATCTTGCTCAGTGCTTGCACTCTCAGGATATTTCTGCCATTTCAGCAATTCTGTTGGGAAAGTCACACCTCATACTTCAGAACATAAGGCAGTCTTCCTGAAACTGCTGCCCTGCAGATATTTAAGACTGCAGTTTCCGTCATCCTGACCGCTGTCCGTGCTGGAAGGGCAAGTGGGAGCTATTGTCCGAAGCATCTGGGTGGCAGCAGGTTGGGGGAAGCTAACATCTGCCCCTTGAAACTGAGCTGAACATGCTCCTATCTGGCCAAAAAAGAAAGCCCTCTTCAGAATAATACATCCCTTGGTAAAGCATACTGGTGTTAGAGGAATGGCTTATTCATCAGTGCAGTGCCCCACTGAGATGCACTGCAGGACCCCACTAGTCTAGATGGGCTATTTAGTTGTAGAATCATAGAGTTGGAAGAGATCGCAAGGGCCATCCAGTCCAACCCCCCGCCATGCAGGAACCCCCATCACAGGACTCCCGACAGATGGCCATCCAGCCTCTGCTTAAAAACCTCCAGAGAAGGAGGCTCCACCACCCTCCGTGGCAGCATCTTCCACTGCTGAACAGCTCTGTCGGGAAGTTCTTCCTAATGTTTAAAAGGAAACTCTTTTTGTCTAATTCAACAGCTAATTTCTTCCTCCAATACACACCTTGGTTGCACCGCGTGCTCAGCAATGATTTGAAGCCAGTGGCATGTGTGCAATGAGGAAATCCTCTGTATTCCCATAGACCCCCTTAAAACTGTTCCTCATGTCCTATTGCTGGGGGAACATGGTGGGCATGTACGTCAGCTTCAGAGGTGGGGGGCCTACCCTGCTTGCTCTTGCTAGTCCTTCATGGGTTTGATACCCATGGATACCAAACAATTGAAAAGCTCCATATCCCATGAGATGAACAGATTAGACTCATGGAATGAACTGGACCTGTTAACATAGCCATTGCATAAGTTCCATTAGTTCAGTCAGTCTGCTGTTCTTGGGCCTAATAATTGAGTTTAGCCTTAAATATTTAAATTGGAGCTCTAGTCAAAATTAAAATGACATCCGGAACAGGTTGATAAACTGGGACAAAAGTCATTCGAGCCCACAGTGCTGAATGTCTGTGAAGATTCTCAGTCAACCAGGGGAGTTTATCCAGAAGTTGAGTCACAGCAACTGGACTTCTTTTCTTGTGAGTTTGAAACATTTCACTACCCATGCAATTAGCTTCACCATAATGGCAAGTCTACAGAGACCTCTGCCCCATTACAACTTCTCTGTCTTTCTTGCTGCCCCCTCCCCAATGCTTTCTTTGTTTTTAATGAAAAGAGGTCATCAAATGCACCCAGTGCTCAAGATTAAAGCAAATGGCATTGAAGCAGTTTGTAACTCTCAAGACCAGAATCCTCTTTCCGAAGATCTCTTGAGAATTATGGCCTCTGTGTGTAAGGATGTCTCCAGTACCTTCGTAAACAAAAGGGGTGCCCTGTGGTACAAACCGGAGCATTTTGCATCTTGCCTTTTGCATCTCGAGTGTGAGCTGAGCCATGCAAGGATCATGAACTTCTGAGCTGGTCTGTAGACAAGCCCATCTGACCACTATGCATTACTAGGCATAAGGAGCAAATCACACATGGTCTCTTTATTTGCCCCACAGCTTATTCCACGACCGCTGCCAATTCGGAGGAGGCTTCCTGGGCCTGTTACTATGATGACAAGAGGCAAACCTACCTTGGCGACTGGTACAGTGTGAATTGGATGGAAGATTCTGATGTGGTGAGTGGCCACGTCTTGTAAATGAATTAAAGCAATCTGAGCCCTGCTTTGCTAAATTAAGGCCTGTCATTTCTTTCAAACGTGGGTTTGGACAACTTGTATATTGCTGAGAGGCCCATTTGAATCACAGAACCATAGAGTTGGAAGAGACCTCAAGGGCCATCCAGTCCAACACCCTCCTGCCATGCAGGAACCCCCATCGCAGTATTTCCGACAGATGCTCATCCAGCCTCGGTCTAAAAACCTCCAAAGAAGAAGACTCCACCACCCTCCATGGCAGCAGATTCCACTGATGAACAGCTCTAATCGTCATGAAGTTCTTCCAAATTTTCAAATGGAATATCTTTTCCTGTAGTTTGAAACCATTGCCTCGAGTGCCTAGCCATGGAAAACAAACCTGTTCCGTCTTCAATATGACATCCTTTCAAATATTTAAACATAACTATCATATCCCCCCTCAGCCTTCTTTTAGAGAGGCTAAACATTCCCAGTTCCCTAAACCGTTCCTCATAAGACATTTCCTCCAGACCCTCAACCATCCTGGCCGCCGTCCTCTGCACCCGCTCGAGGTTGTCAACATCCTTTTAAAATTGAGGCGCACAGAACTGGACACAGTACTCCAGGTGGGGTCTGACCAGAGCAGAATAGAGTGGCACTATCACTTCCCTTGATCTAGACACTATGGTTCTGTTGATGCAACCAAGCATCACATTGGCTTTCCTGGCCGCCACATCACACTGCTTCTTTCCTCAAACTTTCAGACTCCCTAGGTATTTGTCAGGATTTTGCTCCTTTAAAAAAATGGTCAACTACTTGGTGCATGTTTAGTACCATTGTGAAAAGTATTTTTAAGTGGAAGTTGTAATTCAAGAAGAAACTCTACCCAACTGTGAGCCATTCTCCAAAAGTGCCCAGTTTCCTTCCCCCCCCCCCTTCAAGCAATGACATCCTGACAACCCTGTGAAGTAGGGTCAGCTGATAGATACTTATTGGTGCAAGATCACCTTTGGGGATTTTATACCTGAGGATTTTATATGTAAAGGATTGAATACTAAGCCTTACACCATACCTCAGGACCCAAATCTGATTTCACAACAGCACATGGTGGTTGCGTGGCATTGGTGGCTGCCCCAATCAAAAGCACTAGCCTGTTTTCTCTTAAACCTCCTGACACCAGTAACAAAACCACAGGATTTTTTTAGGTAGATAAGAGGCATACATAAACTGGGAACTGCCTGGATTAACCTCTGGATTGAGCTCCAGGACCAGAGGACTCCTATCCTTAAGGCATGATATGCAGGAAGTCCTTTCAAAACTTCTATCATTAAGATCTGGAAGTTAAGTCATGGCAACTGGACTTCTTTTCTTGAGAGATTGAAATGTTTCACTGCTTGTCCAAACAGCTTTGTCAGTCTCGTTAAGATAAATATTATATTTGGGGTGAGGGATGTGCAGACTGGATGGCACTTTTTAATTTCGTCGTGTTCGTACAATGACTATAAAGTACTATTCTATTCTATCTGGTATGGAAATAGGGTTTGGTGCTGAGCTGAATTGGCAGGCTATCTATCAAGGTGGCTTTTTGTAGCTCACTAGGTGAAACGGGGGAGTGTCAAGGTTGCTGGTTCTGCGTATAACACCTATTGTGGGTGGGACAAATTTTCCCACACATGCAGATAACCGGAGATGTGCTGCTTATAACAGTCTGATATAGCATGGACATCTTCTTAATGACCAGTCATTGCTAATGTCCTAACTAGCCTTTCCGCACAGAACAAACAAAGCATGATGAGTTTCTGTCAGTGTATCCCTTCAACCTCAAGTTCTCAAATGTCACATGCTGTCCTTTGAGTAGTTTCCGTTTTCAGTGGCTCATTTTTGCAGTTCTCCTTGTACGGGTGGATGGGCTTCAGCAGTTGTGCACATAACAGCTTAGTCACTGTTAAGACTTCTTCTCTGTTTCCTTTTGCTTGCAGGAGGATCTGAAAAAAGAAACACTCCACAAGCAGTTTGTCCTGGTAAAGAAACACACCAACACCAGTCATGTGATGCAGTATGGAAACCTAGTGAGTAACTGAAATCATTGTTGAGGTTGGCTTCTTTGAGATCAGTACCTGGCTTCTCTTTTTTTGAAAACCAGTATAAATAGCTGCAGGTTTGGAAGAGGCAGTCTTGTGATTCTGTGCAAGAATTGCAGGCAAAATATTGTTTTGTTTCTTTGAATGCTGCCCATATAAAGAGGATACACTGTGGGAAGGTAACGGGGCTACTGCCTGGGACAGAGATTCGGTACAAGACCGTTTCTAAAGCTGCTTTTGTAACGTGTTTGGAAACTCGATCTGGTCATAGCATCATAGAATATAGTGAAGTTGGAAGGGGCCTACAAGGCCGTCCAGCTCAAACCCCCTGCTCCATGCAGGGATACAAATAGAAGGAGATCTACCAGATGTTTGTACAAAATTCTGTTGAATGCCTCCGGTGTTGGAACACTCATCAGTTCTTGAGATTATAAGAGGTCTAAATGCTGGGTCCCGGCTGTAAAGTGATGGTAGATTACATGGATCGTGGAAATCCCCTCTTAAGGGAGGCTGGCTGGCAGTCTAAGTTTGTTTCCAGGCAAAATTCAAATTACTGATGGTGTCCTATAAAGCTCAAAAATGACTTAGGACAACGTGATTTGAAAAGAAGATCATATTCCCCTATATGAACCGAGCCAGGTTTTGTAATCTTCTAGGAAGGCTCTTCTTTCATTTCCTTTACACTTAGAGGGATGTTTGGCAGATGATGAATGAAAGTGCTTTTTGGGCTGTGACAGGATCTGAAGCTGTTTATCTGGGGAAAGTAGGTTGGTCATCCTTATGTTGTGCATCTCCTGGCTCTCAAAGCATCTTCATTTCTTGAATCTTTTTAAGTCCATTTTCATCTAAGTAATGTTTACTTCTCTGGGGGCCTATTTTATTACTAATAGGCTGCAACTGTATATTTAGTTTATTTTTCTGCTTTATGTTTGTTTCTCTTGTCATTTGTGCCTGAGGTTAGGTTTCCCCAATCCCAGATTTAACACTGACTACAGCAGGAATAACAGTACAAATATAAGTTTGAACTATAGCTCTTGTTAGGTTTCTTCCTTTTAAACATGAGTGAGTAACTTGTGGCCTGGGAGTTTTCCACACCTCCAGAGTTTCCATTTTTGCAGGGGGGAAATGGGGGCTCAACCCCCTCATTTGTTTTCTAGAGCTCATGGGGGACAATTGGGATTTTGCTCTACATCTGTTTGCTCTACAACCCTAAAAATAAACATTTTTGAAACACATTTTGGCTGTTAGAGGATGCAGGGATGTTATTTCAATCAAATCCCTAAATGTATGAGGGAAGAAATCTAGGGGTGGGAGGAGGTGCAACCTCCCTACCTCAAGGGTAGGCATGTGTGGTCCCTGTAGGCCTCTAGAGATCAGCTGCCCATGCTTTCAAATGACCTGTCATTTTAAGAAGTATAACTTGAACAGTGTGAGGCTCGCCAGAACAGAGTCATTGAAGCAATTGCTAAATTGTAAGTCAACATTTTCATAAATCTTACAAATACAGCATGTCTACTGTAGTTGACACTAACAACTGGTGTAAACTAATAGCTGGAATCCTGTTGCTTAGTCATACTAGAGTAGACCCACTAAGCCAATGGAACTCCCTCAGGAGTTGACTCACCGAGTCGCCACTGATTCTGTGGGTCTCCTCTAGTGTGACTTAACTACACTAGGCAGTACGGTTTCAGCCATTATATAGGTTGTCCCTTTCACAGCTTGGAAAACACAAGGTACTGCTGTTTAAAAATATTGTTTTTGTTTTTATTTTGTTGCAAGAGAGAAAGAAGAGGAGTGGTTTTTAATGATGCTTTATTCACAAAGTTCACCAAACAGCCTTGGACAAATTTCCTTCCTTCATTGTAACCCAGGAAGTGTCTTCCTGAACCAGATTCTTGGTCTGTCTATATGCTATCAACAGGGACTGGCAACAGATGCCCAAGGCTTTAGGCATGTGTCTTCTCCAGACCTATTTGAGAGACATTTATATATTTGTTTGTTTGTTTGTTTGTTCATTTGTTCATTTGTTTATTCATTTATTCATTTATTTATTATTTTGAATACTTTTACCCCACCTTTCTCCTTGGAAAAGGACCCAAAGTGGCTTACAATAATGAGGGGCAATATACAGCCCAGCACATTTAAGACATATTCAAGTTAAGAACAGGGAATTAAAAGAGGCATCTTAGAACATTAAAAGGTAACAGTGGAGCTACAAAGAACACGCAAAAAGAAAAGAAAAATCCATTATGAGGGGTGGAAACTAACATGGAAAATACTGGTGTTCTTCTGAAATCAGTCAATGCAATCATGTATGGTAATCCATATAAAGTCATGTAGTAGGAAGTCCCTCATTCAGGGAAAGATTGCCTGAAGAGGGAGTTCCAAAGTCTGGGAGCAGCAACAGAGAAGGCCCTTTCATGTGTTCTTTTGAGGCGCATCTGTGAAGGTGGTGGACGGAGAGAAAGGCCTCTCCTGATTATCTTAGCACCCGAGCTGGTTCAATCTTTGAGGTAGCTTGGACCCAGGCCATTTTGTGCTTTGTAAGTTAAGGTCAGCACCTTGAATTGTGCCCGGTAGGTGATTGGCAGCCAATGGAGCTGCTTTAGTATGGGTAGACATTGAGAACTGAACCTATGTTCACAGTGTGTCTTGTGCCAGTAAGCCATAGCTCCTCCACTCTCATTCTTCTCAAGGTTGCTTCAGATGTCCAAAAGAAGAGAAGACAAACCAAGCATTAGGAAGTACAGGTTTCTCTTGAATATGTTCTTGTGCCATTGAAGTACAATACAATACAATATTTATTTACGGTCACAGACCCAACAAAACACATTAAAAAGAAGAAGAAAATATGTGTAATTTAAAAAGGATAAAAGGATAAAACAGTTGCAAGATTTCAGGATAGTTAAAACAATATAGATAAATGAATTACATAAACACTGTTTGAAAGGAAGCCATGGTTATGTTAAGAGCAAACAGAAGTCAAAATTGACTTCGGTATTCTTTGGGCAAACAGAATAAACTTAGCCACTGATTCAGTGGTCGCCTTGTTTGCATCACTTAGTAAATATTTTAAGTGCCAGTTTCAAATCCTATCTGGAAAGGCAGTTATTATAGGCTTGTGTAATTTAATGCCCTCATTTCTATAAAAATTACACACAAAGTGTTTCAGTTTCTTTGTTGTCACAACAAGGGCACAATCAAAGTTGACGCTGCTTCTTTATTTTCACCCTTTCCAGTCCATCTCTCACATGAAAGTGGTGCAGTTCCAGGGCACAGCTAAAGCTTCCAGTGCTCCTCTTTCATTGCCACCCGTCAGTCACTACGACCTCACACCCAGCCCCGAGGTGCCCCTTGCAATCATGAAGCGCAAATTGATGGCCACCAACGATGCCTCTGAGGCAAAAGCCATCTTGGGAGAGATGAAGAGACATCTGGAGGTAAGGATTGGAGATACGATGCACTTGAACAATTGTGTATAATAGACTTAGCCAGGAAGTTAGCAGTACTTGTAAAAGTGACAGTAATTCCACGTTTTGTCTCCTTTTCATGGGAACCTAACAAGGATGAGCATCACATTTGAAATAGACCTTATATAGACTAATATCTTACTTGAGATCATTTTACTAGGGATGTCAATTGTCATTTTTGTTGAAATAGACTTTGTAGCCCAGTAACTTAACATGAGCAAATATTTTATTTATTTAAATAAATATTTTTAAATAAAATCAAATAAATTAAACATTAACAGTACTGCTTTACATAATACCCTGACAATTATATGAGATCACATAAGAATAAAATGAAATTCCCATTGTCCTTCCACCACATCAACATGACTGACAATACATAATAGGCATAAGACTCTATATCACAATGGGAGACAAATGATCTTGGTATCAATTTGGGTTATTATGTGTCTTCCTGCAAAGGCCAAAGAGCTAATCCAGAAGTCTATGCACAAGATTATCTCCTTCATAACAAACTCCAATGAGCTTACCGAACACATCTTGTCAAACCGGTTGAGGCTGAGGAATTACGATTGCTATGAATCAGCCCTGGAACACTTCAAAGCCCGTTGCTTCAACTGGCACTCTCCTTTGGTAAGTCTAACTTCGGCCTGAAATACTGGAAGTTGGAAAGCCCTTTCCGGTGCACTTGTTTCTAGGAAATCTTTCCCACGCCATGGGAAATTGGAAACCTGTTGGGCTCCTGCCTGCATTAGCAAGGAAAGCAAATGTAGTTTCATTCTCCTGTGAAGCAGACACTGTGCTTGCCCTTTTGCACTGAGATCAGGAAGGATCTGCATCAAGAATTTACTTCTTAGAAAGCAGATGAAGGTTGATGTGTTGAGAGGGACACCAGCCTTGGAAAAGTGACTGTATTTTCCCATCTGTACGCCACTCCCATGTATAAGACATCCCACAATTTCCAACCCAAAATTACAGTGTTGCAACCACACAGTTCTCTCCTCAGCTTACTTCTGTATATAAGACGACCCTCAATTTTTAGTCTAACAATTTTAGACAAACATAAAATCTTATACATGGGAAAACACTGCATTTCTGTTTTGGATTCCAACTGCTGCCTGGGGACACTTTTGGGAGCGGTAGAAAGTTCTGGGATGAAGGTATATATTTCACTGCCCTATGCAGGGGATAATTAATTGATAGGTTGTTTTGTCTTCAAGCCGTACTTCCCAAGGCCTTGTGAAAATACTGGCCTTGTTAGCTAACTTGCTAAATGGGGAGGGAGAGAAGGCTATAGCAGAGAGAAGAGGATGGAAGATGGAAAGAGAAAACCCATCTCTATTTAGCTTCAGATTCACCACCACTGGTATGCAGTTCCCAGTCTAGTGAGCCTGCAGTAGTATGGTGCTCAACCAGCAACAGACTATTTCAGGATGGATTAAAGTTGTTGCATGCCTTCCTTGACTGGATCCTTTTTATCTTTTTGGAGGCATACTGTAAAAAGACCAGGGAAGGCAGGGAGACCCAAATCCTCCTCTTGGGGGTGGAGGCATTTTGGATTAGAATGTGCATGTGGCTCCATATGAAACCAACACCAACACCAGCACCAGGACTGCTTGAGCTTCTGGTCTCCTCCTAGATCAATCATGAAAATAAAAAATCCTAATGGAAAGAGATAAATTATAATATTTCTCCTGCTTGCTTCTGTTTTCAGTATGAATACGCTCTGAGACAGCTGTATGCCTTGGTCAATGTCTGTGAGTCGGGATATCACATTGACAGGTAAAACTCCACACAACACTAAAATTACCCATATAAGTGTCCTTGAGAACGGGGAAATTCAGCAGCATTGGCATAATCTGCATGGGTCATGTATGTGCATGTGGGCACGCACACACAACCTTGTAGGATGCGTGTACACAGTGAGAGGGTTCTTGCTGTACAACCGTTTTTAATCTCTTTCAGAATACAACGCGCTATGGATCAAGTGTGCCTTGGATATTAACCACACTTCTCAGCCGAGCAACCTAGCAAGAAGCGGCGATTGCGTGGTCCTAATCAAAACCAAGAATTGAACCCAAAGCCGAAATGGTGGCCAGTTAAATGCATCCACAAACCAATGATGGGAACTCTCTCGATCTGTTCTGACCAGGCTTTGCACTTTAAAGCCTTTAGCGAGTGAGACATGAGAATATGTTCTGGGCAGAGTTTCACTCCAAAAGCTGCTTCTGAAGTTCTCCTGGACTGGACAAGATCTGAGTCTTCACACTTACCATGTGTTTTCCTTACTTCCTTTCTTATAATTTCTGGGGTACAAAACGGATTGGCAAAAGAAGGGCTGACGGACGTAAATTCTCATTTGGATGGAACTGAATTGTATTAGTTTTGTTTTCATTTTTAATTGTTCACTCAGCATTTTTTGGTGGTTAATCCATTTTGGAAAGTTTAAGGAATAGTTTTAAAAATGGCCTGTAGTGAACCAGGCGTTCTTTTATTTAATTGGGAGTTACTGCTTGACTGACCCAAGAGGCAACAGTCAACTGAATGTTTTTACAATGTAGCTCAAGAATTTAGAGCCATGGTTTCAGTTTTGGTTCTCAAACTTGGCAAAAGCTGCTCTGCTTTAAAAATTCTGCAGTTTTGTTAGGAAATAGCCAAGGGCTCAAAACCTATTTGTGACGAAGATGTAATTCCCCTCATTTGACTGAAGGATTCTGCTTAGGGCTGTTATGTTTCTGATTCTTGTATAATTTTATGTTTACATGTATTGATGGGAGACGCTGCCATATTTGGAACGTCCTGTGAATAATAAAAAGTTGAGCTGCTTGTGCAGCCTTTTATCTGTGCTTCTCCTCTTCTTTTCAGTTGGTGGTTAAGTCAGGGCTCAAATGTCAATGTCTGCACCACTCCCTCTTTATAGGCAGCTTTTAAATGACACCTGGAGATCTGTGACTGGGGAAAATTGGGGAGACATGCAACTTTTGTGAAAGCTTGCTGGCTAATAGTAATCGAACCCTTCTTGAGACCTGTGCAAACACAATGATGGCATCACTTAATTCTCCCAAGAGAAAAGGGTGGGCAGAGTGGCCTATATGCTGAACGATGCCCTTAAGGCCATTTTTATACCTTTTATACTACCTCCTGTGACATTATCAGCATCATAGCAATCCCATGGCTGCCACCTGCCTGTGGCAACCCTGCCTTGCCTTACCACTCTAACCCCTCTCTTGCCCTAAACAGAGACATTCACAAACACTTTTCCACGCTCTTCTGTGATTGTTTGTCACTAGGCTCCTTACAAGTCTTACCTTCCACGTGCATTATAAAGTCTTCTCTATAATTCTGTTGGTAATAGCTGCCAGGCAGTAAGATGTGGATATGGTGAATAACAGATGGGATTTTATTAAATAAAAGCTATGATGTTGCATAAGGTATTACTTCTTAACACTCTGCACTTTAAGGCGTTTTTGTTTAGCGTTGCTCATTATTACTTGTCTGTTCCCAGTGTAGGTTAACCACATAAACACATCTTTCCCTCACAGCCATTGTCCTCTGGGTATGTGTTGAGTTTTGCTGTGCATGGTTGCAACAGCACTAAATTGAGCAGAATTGATCATCTCTAATGTACTTGCACGCTGAATTGATCCTTGTCTGGGAGTGTACGAGCTCTGTTCAGGCCTTATTCATCCCAATGTTATGAGCCTTTGGTGTAGGTGAGGACGACGGCTGTTCCTGCAGGAGAGAGTCTTTTGCTGGGTGCTATAGTGCTACTGCACTGGTGGGAATCGGGTTCATGGGAATGAAAGAGACCTTCTTCCAGAGAGAAAATTATCAGACAAAAAAGCAGAGGTGCACAATGTCTTTATTGTTCCGTTTTTTAAAAATTCAAGTTTTCCAGTCCTTCAGAGCTCTTTCTTATCAGTCTGGAAATGCAAAATGTAGGAAGGGCGAGTGTGTCTGATAGCTTTGTTAGAGCACTAAAAATCACTCACACAATCTAGCTTCCGACCCTGTAGAGGTCTTCATTGGGCTTGAGACCACAAAGCTGTGGATGGTGCAGAACAATGTTCCAGAAATCATGGCCAGGTCGCCTAGTATGCAGATGTAGCATAGAACAAGTGAACTAATGATGTTTCTAAAACCTTGTTCCTGAAGAAGGCTGTGAACAACTAGAATGTTTAAATTGGAACAAAGCTTATTTACATTTTTCTACATCCTGAGACCTAGTCTCTCATTCTGAGTTCTGATACCATTGGATGTACCATTTCCATGTGTTTCTACTAGATCTACAGAATGGGCTAGGCGTCTTTGTTAAAAATAAGTTTCACCACTGAGGTGGCAGACAAATCTATATAGGTTTCAGATTCTACCTCTCATGGTGTGGATTGGAATGTCTCCCCAAGTCTTGTTCCACAAATTCAATTCAGCAGTCCATCCCCATTGCCTCAGCCCACCAAATAGTTTATCTGAGGGGATTTAACCCCTGAATTCTCATTGCACTGTAAACAATGAGGTTATTACTGCTTGCCAGGGAGATCCAACAGTTAGAGTGGCCTATTATAATGATCATAGAAGGGCTCGAACAAGAAATTAAGTTTTAATCCAAAGTTAACGTGGCATGCTGCTGAAACAACATCCATTGAATGTCGAGGTCTAACGATCTCAATTGTTTGGATACCTGGATGCAAAGCCAAATGTTGGGAGCCTGCTATCCCCGCATGCCTCATGAGTGGCCTTGAGCAAGCTGTGCAGTCCCAGAGCACCCTCAGAAGAAAGGAATGGTAAAGCACTTCTGAGTGCTCTATAATCTTTAAAAACCTGGAAAAGGTTTGAATTTACTTGGCAGCGTGCAATTGTTATTACAAGGAAGTGTTACAAAAGAGTTCTCAATGACTCATGTTCACATTACTGGCTGTGAAAATGCATTATTATGATTTAAGAGGGATAGTCAACAATGCAGTGGCTAAAAGAACGTTGAAACAAAGATTGGGATGTGCAGGACAGCAAGGGAAAATGCAGTACCTTGATTTACTAGATTCCTGTTCATTGATTCTTGGAGTCCATTAACGCTCAGGCTAAGGACTTAAGTTTCCTATCAAATTTCAGCAGAAAAGGGGTAGATGGGGAAGGGCCATCACAGAAATTGTTGAATATCACTCAGATTTTGCTTTTGTCTGCCGTTTCAACTCAACAGCCTTTGTTCTTTGGCTCATTTCACACAGTTCCTGTTGGGAACAAAATGTCCCTGCATATTTGGAAGACCAAAACATCATGGTCTCGCTTTTGAAATTATGCCAGAGGCTATTGTCAATACACCAGAAACAAGTATGGTGGTGCCACACTCTTTTTTATATTTCTTACGCAGGAGAGTCATGTTCAACAAAGCACTGATGAACCCTGAGTAGCAGAGTACATACATGCACTACTACATTCAGTTTATGCAGTTAAAAGAGGCAGTTCTTGAACTACAATACCTGTTCAGCACAAATTCAATCAATCAGTAGTTTATTGCAGTCAGAGGAGAGAGAGAAAAGAAACAACAGCAAAAGCAGTACAATAAAGAGGGAGGCATAGACTGGGATCACAAAGAACATATGCATAGATCAACCATCTGCTAATAGTACAGCCCTTCTATGGATTGCAGCTAAGAAAAAAATAGCAACCAGAGTTGTTATATAAGAATTCTGGTCTGAGAGGCAGTACGAGACCAGCCACTTACCTGAACAACCTTAAAATCTGTGGATCAGAGGATGGATCAGATCCCCCCGGTTTGTTTGTAGAAAATACATTGTAAAAGGGTGTGCGATAGAAATTCAGAGACCCCGGCTCCACACCAGCAGAATCGTTCTTGGCGTGGGGTTCCCTGAAGCCTTCTCTGAAGTAAAGCTGAGGGTAGAACATTAAATCTTGCAAGGATAAATGCTCTACAGGCTTGAGGTGTTTGAGGCGTAGTTAGGTTGCATGTGTCCTATCCACTGGGAGGATACCATATGCCGGAGGTGAGCAGGTTCTGTTTGCCAGTGAAAACAATTCTTGTTTCCCTATGTCATGGAATCTCGGGCTTAGTGTTCGATAGGCCTGTTGTTGTCCAAGCAAATATACAGTAATAGAATCAAGGGGCATACCAATGGATTAGATTTTAATTTGAATTGTAGATATCCACTTACTGGTATAAGAATCGGTTAACATAAGGTATATGTAACCCAGGGGTTCAGCCAGAAAGTGACTCCTCAACCAGAATTTTATGGTCTGGATCCATGTCCTAGTTTCCATACAGTCATATCCTGCTTCCAGATATAGAGCTGCCAGTCCTTCACAATTGGGGACACCCTGGATATGCCGCAAAAAAAAAGTAAATTGTACCTTCTCTACCTCAGAGTTATATGTGCTCATCCAAATAGGTATCCCATAGAGCAGTTGGGTCCTGGTTTTTACTTTGAAAACCTAACCAGCAGAGGGGATGTGATGTCCACCATTAATGTAAAAAAAGTGAGCGATGGCTGTCACACTGCAGTTTTAGCCGCAAATACTTGAATTTAGGGGGTTATTCTGGTTCATCCATCAAAATTTCTTCCAGGTCTTGGAAAACACCATAATTATGGATTTTTGAGTGCTGGTGGGTCAGCTGTTAGCGCAGTAGTTTGCAAAAGTCATTTTAAACCCAACTGGGTTAGAGATAAAACTGTGGCATTATCCGTGTATAATAATAGTGGGATCTGCTGGGCACCATGTTTTGGAAAGTGTCCCTCAACCATCTTTAGGTGAGAATCTAAGTCATTTATATATAAGTTAAAAAGATAGGGGGCCAGAACACAGCCTTGCTTAACCCCTCCCCCCGTTACTTAGTATCTCATCTGACAGTTCACCCTGAGGGCCATAGTGGATCTGACAGCTGGTATAGGAGTACAGCTTTTGAATAAAGAATAGCAGTCGCCGGTCTATTGAGGTCCTATCTAATTTATCCTATAGTAATTTACTGGAAATTGAATCAAAAGCCCCTTTCAAATAAAAAAGGCAGTAAACAATCCACTCCCGACTGTATTTCCATATTTTTCAGCCAGATGAGCCAGGACCACACAGTGGTCCAACGTGTTTTTGTTGGAACAAAAGCCATTTTGTTCTGACCCTAAAATCTTTTGGGACTCCATCCAATTTATCAGTTTATCTGCTAAAGGCCTTGCATAAAGCTTGCCTGTAATGGATAGCAAGTTAATGGGGCGGTAATTTCTGGTAAGTATGGATTTTCTTTTTAAAAAATGAGTACTATTACTGCCCAAATTGATGAGCCAGACTAGTACCTAGGAACAACATACTACAAGACGGACTCAAGAGAGACAATAACAAATACCATAAGCAGACAGAGCTCCCACTTGAGAAATAAGGAATTAAGGATGTATCATGAATGACCTGCTGCTCATTCTTGACAACATTCCTCTCCCAGGTTTAGGGTAGCTGGTCGTCCCTACAGGCAACCTCCAAATCTTAAAACAGATGCTAACACACAGGAGGCAATACAACGTACAGGGGGAGACAGGATTGTAACACAGAGAAAGCAGTTTTGGAACACTTCAGCTTCCCAATGTGATCTGTTAAACACCTCAAAGTGGCTTTATAAAGGAACATGTCTGTGAAGATTCTCAGTCATCCACGTGAGTTTATCTGGAAGTTGAGTCATGGCAACTGGACTTCTTTTCTTGAGAGAGAGAAACGTTTCGCTGCTCATCCAAGCAGCTTCATCAGACTTGATGGAGGGAACAAAAGGAGCCTCAAGAGGAAGATAGCAGTAATTGGTTGCATAAGCAAATTCCAGTGCATCTCTAAGGGCCAAATAGAAATCAAGGCTTCTTAGCACACTTACGGTATATATTCATAACCCCGCTTTCCGCAATGTCTTTTATGAAAAAATTGTCTCCCATGACAGTGTAACTCTTTAGTAACATTGGAAAAGACTGGGTCAAAAGTAAAGATTCATACAATTATAGAACTTAGTAGGTTGCATTTGAGGGGACCGGTTTCTGCCTATGGAAGGCCTCTACATTTTAGCTTGTGCTGAAAACAAGGTCCAGTGCCATTTCAATCCAAAATCACAAAGGGTATGGCACACAGTTTGTTCTGGTGGTGAAAAATCGCCCCATAGGGCCATCAAAGAAACACAGAGTTTACATTAGCAGAGCTAGGACTGGGCACCAAGTTTGGTAAAATGAGTACCCAGCTTGCTGTGGGGGCAATGTGTAGCCCGCATACTGTAATTAAACTGTAAACCTCCCAGAGACTACTTAAAGTGGTATGGGGCGGTATATAAGCAGAACACTTTGCTTTTTGCTTTGCACTGCCACCATCTGCAAGCTCGCTTAAAGGATGTATAATGGGCCTTGCAGTACACAAACACACAGCTCTGTCTTTCCAAATACCTACAGCAACTTGCTTGCCATCTGGCTGATTTCACCTTGTCCTAGCACTTGCTGCAGGGAAAGGGAACATTTATCCCTCAAGATAACATTGAAATTCCCATCAGCCGTGGGTATTGTCTAGATTTGCTCTGAAATTCCTTGGATGGATGATATTTGAAACCTCACTCATGCTGGAAATCTGTCCACTAAGCAGACATGTGACCCTACAAGCGTTTGACGGGAAAGACTTGGCACATGAAGTTTCAGGAAATACAAACAAGAAGGCCTGGCGATCTAAGAAAAACAAAGCCAGTGAAATGCTGTCTTTAAAAAAACAAAGAATCTATCTTCATAATGTCAAAATATAGCAGGGAATGAACACATCTACTGGCACACAAACGCTTGGATAAAATTCATGGAAATCCACTTCAATACTGGGCATGTTGAGCCTTGAGAAAAGAGGAATGAGGGGAGAGATGAGAGCACTTTTCAAATACAGTGGGCCCTCGTATAACAAACGGTTTGTATAACATAAAATATGTACAACGTAAAACATTCTGGAGATAGGGGAAATTTGTTTAACAGAATCGCCTATGGGGCGGATCCGTACAACATAAAATGGTCGCGATTAGGGATTACTCTGTTTTCAATGCATTCCTAAGGGAAATTTGTATGAAGGAAAATTTGCTTAACAGAATTTCATTTGTAACAAATTAATTCCTTTATACAAGGTACCACTGTGCTTGAAAGGTAGCCCCACAACAGAGGAGGGGTAAGATCTGTTCTCAGTCATCCAAGAGTACGGGACACGTATTAATGGGCTCGAGCTACAGGAAGCCAAGATTTCAGCTGAATATTGGTTGGGGCGGGGGAAGAAGAGGTCTTCACTCTTAGAGTAGTATGACAATAGAAACAATTACCCTGAGAGGTGGTAAGTGCTCCTGTCTCTGGAGGCCTTCAGGAGAAAATGGGGCAGTCATTTGTCAGATCTGTTTTGATCTGAATGCCTGCCTTCAGCAAGACGGTTTTGATGGTCTTATAGGCCTCTCCCAACATCACTGTTCTTTGATTCTATGAATCTATGTGTGGTGGAGAAGGTTATAAAGCTAGTCCAGCTCCCTCAGCCATTTTTTAAAGTAACAAAATACAATTAGATTTCAGTTTGGGTGTTATCTCACGGCCAGAAAATCTAGATCAAAGTAAAATGCAGATTTCCCCCCAAAATGGTCACATGGTTGAAAACACAGTTCCCGTGTCCCCATGGGCGAAGTTTTAAAAAACTGCATCTTTTGTGTTTCCATGAGCGGGAACTGCAACACAACAGAAGGAAAAGGTTTTGATGTGGATTTTCTGAGTCCCCATGGACTCCAGTACGGGTTAAAATCCACATTGGAACTGAAACAACCTTTATACCACCTCAAGACCAGCTACTTGTAAAACTTGCTGGGTCGCACTTAAATTGACATGGTCACACACACACCCCTTTAAAGTCTGCTGGCTGTGGGGACACAATTTTATTAACCTCATCTTCAAGCAGTTTTAAGTGATTTTAGTGGTCGTGGGATAGCAGCCTTTGTCGGTTCTGGTTTTGGCTGTTTTTCTAGTGAAGGAGTATATAGTCCAATTGTTACTGGGCAAAATAAATTTTAAAAATGAGAATTGCTTCTTGGTTTATATCTAGACGCCTCCCCTATTCCACACACAAAAGCCATCCTTGGTATTCTACAAATATCTTCACTTTGGGGTAAACCGCTCTTTTAAAAATCATTTCTATTTATTTATTTATTTATTTATTGTTGTATTTATATCCCGCTTATCTTCTAGACAGAACTCTAAGCGGCGCACAATCAGGCGAACAAGCGCAGGGCAAAACAGTAATTATCTTACAATACAAAGACAATCAATAGTTAACAGCATGTAATAAACAAAACAATATAAAAGAGACATATTGAAATATTAAAAACCCTAATGCATCCCAACTCGCCAGCAAAGCAAGATCGCTGAGGGTTTAACTACAAAATGAACATTAGTAAACACCAATGAGCACTGAAGACGGCGGCGGGGGGGAAACATTTAAAGCTCGCCAAAGGCCTCTCGAAATAAGAATGTTTTTAAAGCTTTCCGAAAGGCCTGCAGGGACTCTGCAGAGCGCACTTCACTGGGAATGGAATTCCACAAAGAAGGGGCAGCCACTGAGAAAGCCCGGTTCCGGGTGACCATCTTCCGGGCTTTTCATGGAGTGGCAACCCGCAGCGAGTGCGCTCGCAACTGCCGAACAGGTCGGGCCGAGGTGGATCGCTGGACGATACGCTCTGACAGGTAGTTCGGTCCCAAGCCATGGAGGGTTTTATAAACTAAAACCAAGACCTTGAATCTAATCCGGGCTGCAACGGGCAACCAATGCAGGCGGGCCAGGACTGGGGTGATGTGGTCGTGACGGCGCACACCAACCACCAGCCTGGCCGCCGCATTCTGTACCCGCTGCAGACGCCGGAGAAGAGTCAAGGGCAACCCCATGTAGAGGGGGTTGCAACAGTCCAGCCCCGAGATCACCAGCGCTTGGACCACTGTTCTCAGACAGTCAGCATCCAGGTACGGGTGGATCTGGGCAATCTGGCGAAGATGGTAATAGGCGGCCCTGGTCGCCAATGCCACCTGGGCCTCCATAGTCAGCGCCGGGTCCAGGACCATGCCCAGATTCCGCACCCTCTCCACTGGCCGAAGGGAACCCCCCCCCCAGACAGGGAAGAGGGCCACCATACCAAGATGGCGAGCTCCCAAAGAACATAACCTCCATCTTCTCGGGGTTGAGCTTAAGCCTGTTCGCCCTGGTCCAAGTCAGGACGGCGTCTAGGCACTCATCGAGGATCCTCACAGCTTCCACTGCAGAGGTGGAAAAGGAGAGATAGAGCTGCGTGTCATCAGCGTACTGGTGACAGCAGACTCCAAATCTCCTAATGACCCCAGCCAGCGGCCTTACGTAGATGTTGAACAGCATGGGGGACAGAGACGACCCCTGTGGAACCCCACAAGGGAGTATCCAAGGGGCCGATAACCCCCCCCCCATGCTGAACATACTGGGGATGGCCCTCCAGGAAGGAACGGAGCCAACTGCAAGCAGTGCCTCCAATTCCCACCTCGGAGAGCCGATCCAGTAGGATACCGTGGTCGATGGTATCGAAGGCCGCTGACAAATCCAGGAGAACCAACAGGGTAGAGCAACCCCTGTCGGCCGCCCGGATTAGGTCATCTTGCAGCGCGACCAAAGCCGTTTCGGTCCCCCGACGAGGCCTGAACCCGGACTGGCAAGGATCGAGGCACTGCCGGTCCTCCAGGTACGACTGCAGCCGGACTGCCGCCACCCTCTCGATCACCTTGCCCATGAACGGGACATTAGCAATCGGACGATAATTTGCTAAATCGTCCGAAGCAAGGCCAGGTTTCTTAAGAATGGGCTTTACCACCATCTCCTTCAGACGAGAGGGAAAAAACCCCTCGCTGAAGGAGGCAGTGGCGATAACAGAGGCCCATTCGGCCATGGTCCCGCTGGCAGCTTTAATTAGCCAGGCAGGGCAGGGATCGAAGGGGGTGGATGCAGGCCGGCAATGCGCCATAGCCTCGGAGGCCTCGACAGCGGAAACAGGCCCAAACGCATCCAACCGAGGTGATGAAGGCGGACCAGCAACCGGCGATGCCGGGATGGTGCTACTGCAACTAGAGTCAAAGCCAGCCCGGATGGCCTCAATTTTAGATCGAAAAAAGGCTGCAAAATTCTCACTACTGAAATCAGTAGGAGGAGGCCTAGCCAGACTAGGATTGGTGAGGTCCCGAACCACCCAGAAGAGCTCCGCCTGGCGGATAGAGGCCTCACCAATTCTCAGGGAGTAAAAAGATGTCTGAGCCTCCCTGATCGCGTTGGAATAGCGCCTAGTCTGGAGAACTAAAGCATCTTTCTCCTGCTGAGGGGACCCAAGGTGGATCACAATGTTAAAACAAGTGAAACTAAAATACAATCAACAAGATATTAAAAAGCAGTTATGTGTTGTCAGTCCATTAAGTAATACATGTGAAACTTGGAAAATGGGAAAGCTAAAAAGAAGCATCTAGGGACTCCAGCATCGTTATCAAAAGCCTATCTGAAGAGTGCTGTGCCTTTAGCTTTCAGCAGAAGGATAAAAGGGGGAAAGGAGTAACCCAGCTTCCAGAAGGAGGCCCTTCCACAACTTGGGATCTGCCACCAATAAGACCCTTTCTCATGACCTTTTCTCTCTCACAAAATACCAAAACTAGGGGATAACCACTCAAATTGAGGATTGGGAGAGTGAGAACAGACAAAATATTTTTTTACCTAGTGTGTTGTTGGTCTGTGAACTCCCTGCCACAGGATGTGGTGATGGCATCTGGCCTGGATGCATTCAAAAGGGGGTTTGACAGATCCCTGGAGGAAAAGTCCATCACAGGTTACAAACCATGATAGAGATGTGTAATCTCCAGGCTTAAAACTGGGGTACTTCAAGGGCCAGATGCAGGGGAGTGGTATCAGGCGACAGATACCTAGTCTCGTGTGCTCCCAGACCCATTTGGTGGGGCCACTGAGATACAGGAAGCTGGACTAGATGGGCTGTTGGCCTGATCCAGCATGGCTCTTCTTATGTTCTTATGTTTTTATGTTCCCATCGAATAGTTCTGTGATGACAATGGGCCTGAGAGAAGGGCCTCCTCTGAAAATCTTAAGGAAGGGCTGAGAAGGCTCATATGAGGGGATATGGTCCTTCAGATAGCCTGAACCCAAACCATATAGGGCTTTATAGGTGAAAAACAGCATTGCAGCCTCTCCAGCCTGTTGTCCTCCAGATATATTAGACTACAGCTTCCATGCACTTCAGCTAGCAGTAGGACATCTTATTTTGGGGACGACTACAGCGAACATCCTGGCTGTGGGTTTGGAGAGTTGTCATCCTAAATGAATGGCTGTTTTGGCAGCACCAAAAGTAACCCGGTCTGCTTAGGATGTGTTTTTCCATTTAGTGTTGTGTGTACGGAATCTTGTTTTTCACCTTTAGCAGAGAACATCTTGGCACTCCCTTGTGAGGCATGCAAAGGGAAGACTTTTACAGACCCGAGGCTCGTGATTGTTTGTTTCATAGATGTCACAAGGACGTGGTCATCTTATTTGTTCTGCGTGCTGGGGATGAGGACGGACAGATCAGAATGGATAAACAAGATGCTGATGCTGCATGTCTTCATTCAGGAAGAAGGTTGAGAAATCCAATCTCCCCACCGCCGCTACCTTCTTTTTCCTTCCTCAAGAAGAGTAACTGGAGCGTTCTGTGTTTTCTTTCTTCCCCATAACAAAACTGAAAAGAAGACCTCACGTTTGAGATCACTGTAATGGTAACTGCTTCAAACAACCGAGAATCTTGTGGCACCTTTGAGACAAACAGAAGTATATTTTAGAGATTAGCAAGTTATACTTGCCATAAATTTGCAGTTTATATTCCCCTATGCATGACAGCCTTGCATCTGGCATGGTGGGCTACAATCCATTAATAGATATTTCAAGCAAAGTTAGTCTTGAAAGGTACCACAAACATTGGTTGATTTGCTACAACACTCTAGCTATAACACTGCTCTGATCTTGAACACTCAAAGCAAAGGTGTCTCTTCTTCATCATCCACTTTACACTTTCTTGTGTAACACAGGTGGCTTGAATTGTTTGGGTTCAGCATTGCTTCCCTGTCAGATGCAGAAATGAGGTTATTTTGTCGACTAAGGTCCAGATAGTCAAAGCTATGGTTTTTCCAATAGTGATGTATGGAAGTGAGAGCTGGACTATAAAGAAGGCTGATCACCACAGAACTGATGCTTTTGAGCTATGGTGTTGGAGGAGAGTCTTGAGAGTCCCCTGGTCTGCAAGGAGAACAAACCTATCCATCCTGAAAGAAATCAAGCCCGAATGTTCACTGGAAGGACAGATTGTGAAGCTGAGGCTCCAGTACTTTGGCCACCTCATGAGGAGAGAGGACTCCTTGGAAAAGTCCCTGATGTTGGGAAAGATTGAAGGCAAAAGGAAGAGTGGACGGCAGAGAATGAGATGGTTGGATGGTGTCATCAATGCAACTAATATGGATTTGACCAAACTCCAGGAGGCAGTGGAAGACAGGAAGGCCTGGTGGAGCTCTGGTCCATGGGATCACGAAGAGTCGGACATGACTGAATGACTGAACAACAAAGAGTCCTACAAAATTCCATAGGCCTCCAGGGAAAAATCAGAAGCCTATGTTCATCATAGCTGGCATTTATCCTAATAGCAGGCAAATCCCAGCATCAAACCAAACAACCTTGAAGCAGCATATAACAATCGAGCCATAAATTCCTTCACTGTTGCAATAATCCTGGGCAACATCAGCTCGTCTAATCTTAGTGGGTTGGGGCATTGTAAGAGGCAAGCGTGAATGGCCCCTTTCTGCAGCCTGTCATTCAAGTGAGCTCAACCATGTGCTCATAGACCAGTAGTTCTCAACCTGTGGGTCCCCAGATGTTTCTGGACTGCAAGTCCCAGAAAATCTGACCAGCTCAGCTAGTGGTGAGGACTTGTGGGAGTTGCAGTCCAGGAACATCTGGGGACCCACAGGTTGAGAACCACTGCCATAGACTTTGGCCATGGTTCCAATGAAGAGTGCTGCACTTATGGGGCAGATGCCAGCAGCAGTGACTACAAGGGAAGAGCAGGGGAAGGATCCCAGGTTATGCTACTCAAGGGACAATTGAGTGCTTGCATCCAGCACCCTTGCTGCAGCCCTCTGCTTTTGGATTATCTGCATCGAGTGTTGGTGTTGGTAGAGGAGGCAAGGCTCCATATTTTCCATTCAAGGACAGTGCTAGGCTAGATCTGTTGTCTTGAGTGCAATTAGCTCCCTGGTATTTAAGTTTTGTTGCTGAGCCATGTTGGCACAGTTACAATTGTGCTGCTCTCTTAAAAGAACCTTTTCCTGCAAACCCTCTCTGTGCGATCATGCAGGGGGCTGCTCAGGCCACTCACATCCTACATTGCTTCTGTATTCCATGTACACCAAATTACCTCAGAATTGATATAAAAACTGTAGGCACATAACTTGCAGCTAAATGAAAACTGATCTTCAGCTGTTCCAACCCAGGGAAACATTTGTCTAGAAATTAATGCTAGTTTTGTGTGGGAAGTTAAACATGGGCTAGAGGAGCTGTGAAGAGGAACTGAAACATTGCATTTCAAACATCAGAGACATCCTGATGCGCTCATGTCTGCACGGGTCCTAATATAACTTTTAAAGCTTTTGTTAATCTGTTTCAGTTGATAGGCCAATTGGCCACCAAGTTCCCTTCCTGTCCCCCTGATCAGCAAAATTGTGCTAGGAAACAGGAACGCCCCATATTCTCGGCCTTGTTTCTATCGTATATTATACTGTGTATTTAATGAATTTATATCTGACTTTCAAATAGAATGGTACTCAAAACTCCTAATACAAATAACATGCAAGCTTTAACACAAAATAATGCGCAAACATAAACATGAATAATTTAAAAACTTTTCTATGTAGAACTTTTATTCCCCCAGATTTTGCCAGGCTCCTCCTCCTACTGTTCTTCCAGATGTTGCCAGCTTGCAGCTCCCTTTCACTTTATCCAGCACATGTAATGACACAGAGCTAGGAGTGGTGTGGTCCAAGAACATCTGGATGGACCTCAGTCATGATGCACCCTTCTGTATATAACTTCTATGGGTGGTTCTTGTTCCCCCAATGCTTCCTTTCCCTCATCATCCCTAGGGGACCTGGCTCTAGTTTCCTTTGAGCAAAGAAAGTTACTAGATGATTTTTGAGGCCATCCCTCTCTAACTATCTCACAGGGTTGTTGTGAAGATAAGCTGGGGAGAAGTGGTCTGTATGGCACCTTAAGCAAATTAAAGCAAAGGCAGGATGTAAGCATGAGAAATGAACAAGAAACTTAAGATGTCACCCAAATGAGATAGGAATCCTGTTTTTGAAGGATCTAATGATTCTGGAGGAAGTATTTTGCAAAGACATGTTAATTTATGTTTTGGGCAACAGCTCCAAGAATTCTGTTATTCGGCCTGTTTCCATTCACAGTTTTAAAGTTTTTCTAGGAACCAGATCTCAACTGGACATTCAGATAACAACAGCTGTGAACATTTCTTCTTTTATTTTTTTAGTGTTTTCTTCCCTGAAACCAGTTTCGTCTTTTCCTGATGAAATCAAGTTTGGCCTTGTCCACATACTTGCCACTTCCAGTTTTGATTTCTCTAATATAGACAACAATGTTGAAACAGGGGTTGTTCTGCTTTGGATACATAATGAGAAGCAAGGATTCTCTAGAAAAAGACAATGGCGCTTGGAATGATTGAATGCAGCAGGAAATGAGGAAGACCAGATATAGATGGGTTAACTTCCTAAAGGAACCCACAGGCTTGAGTTTACAAGAGTTGAGTAGGGCTGTTGAGGGCAGACCATTTTGGTGATCACTCATTCATGGGGTTGCCATAAGTAGAGAGTGACGTGATGGCACATAGCCACAACAATGTACTTTACATGGCACTGCCCTTGAAAACAGTCTGGAAATATCAGCGGATTCAGTTGCATGGATTCCCCCCCCCCAAAAAAGAGTTTCATATTCCCAATGAATATATTGTTCTAAATATATTTGGAATAAATATATAGTTGTAAAGATATTCAGAACATAAAGCTGTTTTTCAAAATCCATGCAACTGATAGTTTATGCTGGTACTTTTTTTTGCTTCCCAGCTCAGTTGCAGTAGATCAAATCTGAAAATTATTAGGAATCATTTCTTTGAATATAGCAATAAGAACTCAAAACTTTTAGCCAGGTTAGCACAGAAAAGACAAGACAAAAATACAATAGGGATTATAAAAGACTCCTCAGGCAAGACATGCATACAAATGAAGGAAAAGTTAAAGGCTATACAAGAGTTTTATCAGTCGTTATATACTGCAAAAAAATAAACCTAAGGAGGATATAGAAAGGTATATCACTAAGAATTTAAAGGGGGTCTTGGAACAGGAAGATATGCTGGAAATGGAAAAGCCAATTACTGACCAAGAGATAAATGAGGTAATAGACAAATTAAAGAATAATAAAACGCCCGGAGTGGACGCTCTGGGACCTGAATTTTACAAACTTTTTAAAGCAGTATTGACACCCAAGTTAAAGAAGCTATATAATGAAATTTTGGATGGAGAACAAATTCCGAGATCCTGGACCCATTCTTTAACTATTTTAATTCCAAAACCTAATAAAAATTTAATGGATATTGGGTCATATAGACCAATATCCTTATTAAATCAAGATGCCAAGATTTTTACAGCAATTCTGGCTAAAAGAATGAATAAATTCATAGCTAAATATATTAAAGAGGATCAATGTGGTTTTATTAAAGGCAGACAAATGGCAAATATTATTAGAAGGAATTTGAATGTTCTTTATGAAATGGGGAAGAGTACTACTAAAGCTGGCATGTTATCTCTAGATCTTTTTAAAGCTTTTGATTGTGTTCAATGGCCCACATTAAAAATTTTGTTACAAAAATGGGGATTTGGGAAAGCCTTTTTGGGAGTAATAAATCAATTATATTCAAAGGCCACTTCCTCAATAATAGTTAACGATGGATTGACCGAACAAATCACCGTAGGCCGAGGAACTAGACAAGGATGTCCTCTTTCTCCAGTTCTCTTTTGTATTGTTATAGAGCTCCTGGCAAACGCTATAAGGGACGACAAATCTATTAAAGGTATAGGGAAAGACGGGGCAACTAAAATCAGTTTATTCGCGGATGATGCTCTTTTGACTATTGTAAGTCCAATAGAGAATATTCAAAGAATAAAAACTCATTTAGAAGAGTTTGGAGAAATAACAGGATTATGTGTAAACTGGCAAAAATCAGAGAGTTTATTGTTCAATTATGGAAAACACGATTTAAAGATGATTGAAGAATCCGGACTTAAACCGGGAAAAAGCATTAAATATCTAGGATTAGAACTCCATAAAGAATTCACTAAAATTAAAGAAAGAAATTTTTCGAAATTAGTAGAAGAGATGAAAAACAAACTATCATCCTACTCTAAACTAAAACTATCGTGGTTTGGTAGAATTACATTGATAAAAATGAAAATACTTCCAAAAATTAATTTTATTTTTAAAATGCTACCGGTTCAATTTTTAGAAAAGGAAATTAGAACTCTACAAGACATGGTAAATAGGTTTTGTAACGCAGGAAAAAAATCAAGAATAAATAAAAGCCTATGGTATAGATCTCAGAAAGAAGGAGGAATAGGTATACCCAATATAAGAAATTACTACATAGCCAATCAACTTAGTTCTTTGGGGGAAATTCTTTTTAAACCACAGAAGCTAATATGGTGGGAGCTAGAGTCTTTGGATATAAAGGGGGAAATAAATACATTTTTATTCACAGAAGTTAAAAACAAAGTAAAGATTGACAACCCCCTATTGAACAGTCTAATTGTTATATGGAGAACTTACAGAAAAATCTTGTCTCCGAAGGGATCCCCACTGGCTTTAGTTACCGACTTGGAAAGCTTCCCAGTCAACTTGAAGCATTATCTGGAGTTATTTAAAATTAAGAAAATAGCTAGACTAAAGGATTGGATGCTTAAGATCATACAACCCATGATATAAAAAATATTTTGCAACCCAGTGACTTAACATGGTTAAATTATATTCAACTAGGAAAATGGACGAAGGACTGGGGAAAAAGAAATAATCAAATCAGAGAGTGCACAAAATTTGAACATTTCTTACTATCGCTAGAGTCTCATCAGGAAAATTTAGAGAAAGGAATAACACGTAAAATATATAAAATATTAGGGGACTCATTAGAAATGAAGGAGTTAAATACCTTGAGAGAAGTCTGGAACCAAGATCTTAATGTACCGATAGAGAAAGAAGACTGGAAGAAAATTTGGAATATGAGAATTTTGAGATCATTATCGGTCAGGATAAAAGAAAACTACTTTAAATTGGTCTCTAGATGGTATTTAACCCCAGTTAGACTAAATAGAATGAATTCTGGTTACTCTAAGATATGTTGGAAATGTGAAAAAGAACTTGGTACTTACATGCATCTTTGGTGGGAATGTGAAATAGTCCAAAGGTTCTGGAAAAAAGTGTTTTTAGAGCTAAGCAATACGATTAAGATAGATATAGATTGTAATCCAGAGATAGCATTACTATCATTGTTAATAAGCAAAGATTATGATGTTACAACAAAGGAATTAATAGCAAATTTTATGACAGCTGCTAGATTAATTATAGCAAAAAATTGGAAGTCAAAATTAGAATTTAAGATAGATGATTGGTATAATGAACTTTGGGATATAGCTATAAATGACAAGTTGTCCTGTAGTTTAAAGGTTAAACGAGGAGAAATGAAAAAAGACATCTTCTACGATATTTGGGGTAAATTTTTAGATTATGTATTAGTTGAAGGAAAAGGGAAAGAGTCCACGAATATCTCACAACAATTCTGGAGAAGAGAACTTTAAGAAGATTACTAGAAGAATAGAAGACGGAGCAACGAATAAGATATGGATGGACCCGTGGGATGGGGGTGCACTTATATTGTTTGTTGTATTTTTTTTATCCTCATTTCTTATGTTGTTTGTATGTAATCAAATTTATAATAAAAAATAATTGGAAAAAAAAAGGAATCATGTGTGCTCACAGAAACTCACGATGTGATCAGACTACTGCAAAGGAGCATCCTGGATCACACGAGAAAGGCTTGCTTTCGTGGGAGCAGTCTCCCTTAAGATGACCCTTCCATCTACCTGGGAAGCACTCCATCCTAGCCCAGCCCAGCCCAGCCCAGCCCCCAAAGCAGAGGTCCTATAGCTAGACAAAAAATGTTCACCTTGGCCATGGATCTGGGTCGGGTTGGAGGACATTTCCCCATGTGTCATGTGCTCCCAGGCAATAATGAACTGGTCTATTCCACAAGGAGTCCAAATTGCAATCTGTGTCCTCATGTGATCTACATCTACACCTTCTTGGCACCTTCTTGGTACTGATATAAGAGCTTGCTGTGTTGTTTTATCCACAACGCATTTGACTACTGGTGACCTAATAGAATTGCCCCCCCCCCAACACCCACACTTCATTTTTTATAAGTTGGATACTGTGTAGACAAAAGACGAGTGCACTGCTTAAGTGGGAGAGAAGGGTATTCTTGTTAAGAGTCTGATAAGCCTGTTTGAGATAGAAAAGACCTTCTCCTGTAAATTTGAATCACCGGCATGTGACTAGATGAGTTGGTACATCTTGCATATTTAAACCATATACTCAGCAATAAATTCTCCCTTGACAAAGTTAGCCAAGGAAACAGATGTTTGTCTGAACTGTGCAGAGTAGCTAGTTCAGAGGCCAAAGTCCCCAAGAAGCTGAGTGGGTGTTATCAGGTCAGCTGACGAGGGTCATGTGAAATTCCTGAGTCACCCAGTAAATAAATCACCCAGCCTTTCACATGATCCTATGGGTTATCATGCCCCCACCCCCTTTAGTTACATTTTAATTGTTAAAACAACAAGAAGAGCGGTCTGATTGTCTGAGATACAATGATAGGGGTTAAGAGGCAACATAATCTACATATATTTTCAGCTGACAGTGGGGGGAGATTGTAGGAATTGCAATCTCAAAATAAAATGAACTTTTCCAAGATCAGGCTATTTTGCAAAATGCTTGGAAGGTGCTACAAATATAACTGGAGTTACTTTTTGCTTTTCAATAACTGTGGCAAAACAAAGGAGGGTTTGGGACTATGCAGTGCCATCCCTGGATCACGGAAAATTTGCAAAGAGAAGTTTGCAAGTTCTTCAGAAAACTTTGTGGAGCAATGACAAAAAATCCCAAGTTGCATACTGTATCATAATTGAATGATGCAGCGTTCTCAGCAATTTGAAAGCTTGCTTTATAGAAAATTTCTTAGTGATGTGATAAAGGCATCACCTGACCCAGAACTTTAGACATCTTTTTTTTTGTACACATCATAACTAATAAGTTAAATTATTTAAAAAGTGGGGTGGGTAGTAGCTGCACATAAAACATGTTCCCTAGGCATTCTTTACATGAATGAGCCTTGCAGAGCTTGGGACTGGAAAAGAGACAGAAAAGTCTGAAAATCTAAGCTAGATGTTGATGCTTAAGTTTCCTTGTTATTGGGGTGTGGCAGAGGACAATTTGATTACTTCTGTCATATAACTGTAACTCAGGGGTGTCCAAACTTTTTGCAAGGAGGGCCAGATTTGGTGAGGTGAAAATATGTAGGAGTTGACCATTTGGCCCCCGGGCCGGACTTTGGACAAGTCTCTATAACATGGAAGGAGGCAGGGAGGACGCTGCGGCAAGGGAGCCAGGGGTGGGTAGGTTGGGCAGGTGGCTGGGTGTGTGTGGACAGAGGCAGGCAGGGCAGGCAAACCGTAAAACTGCAAGCTGGCATCTACATCCTGTATGGGAAGGGGCCAGCTGCCAGGGATGCATGATAGGCTGAGCCGGAGGGGAGAAGTGTCTGTGGGCTGCTTGAAATTTGAAAACGGGCCACATTTGCCCCCCTCCCTGGACCTGACTTTGGACATGCCTGCTGTAAATGGTTTTAGTTAGTTTTATTCCTGCATAGGCTGTGCCTCTAGGCATGGAGAGCTTGTCGCAGCCTGAGGCTACAGATCAGAGGCTGGTTTATAAATAAATACATCAGCATGCACCATCAAGTCACTTCTGATTTCTGGAGTCCCTTTCCGGGGTTGCCCAGGTAGAGAATGCTCAGAAATGGTTTTCCATTCCCCTCACGCCTCTAAGACTTTGCAGTTATTGTAACTATAACAGTGAGTTTGGGGAAACTTGGATTGCTTAAACAGTAGTTAATTATTTAAACTAATAATGTAATCTCTGCCCTGTTTTTCATACCAGGGGCCCTTTCCTAAGCCTCCACCCCTACTGCAGACCCTGAAGGAGTCTTCTCTGCCAGAGGGCATTGCATTTCCTCTTTTGGTAAACTCTGCCCTGCTCTGATTGATAACCAAATAGGAAGAATTTAATAGACACAACTGAACAAGAATCTGGATGAAAAGGTCCCCTTCCATGTGCAAAGAGCCAGCTGCTGTACTGCTGAGTAAAGCATTGTACGCTCATTTTATTTCTGAGTTCATTTCATTTATTTATGTTATATCTCCCCCTCTCTGCCAAAAAGGTGCTCAGGGCAGCTAATAATAACAATACGATTCAGTCTTTAAAAATGTTCCTTACAAAGGTAATGTCAAAACAAAGAATCCACAAGTGCAACATTAAAGTGAAATAATTAAAAACATGGCTTCCAACCTGCTATTAAGAGCCACCCCATCAACACGACAACAGAAGTATGTGCAGCCTCTCATCAGGGAAGATCCAGAGTTGCAGAACTTTTATGACCCCTGTGTTTTAATTGGCTTTGAATCCACCCCAACCCCCTATTCCTTACTGAGGCCAGAGTTCACTGACTCAGTGCCAAGGTATGTGTATATATTTAGACATTTAAATATGTATATATTTAGAACGAGCACAGGAAATTCACATTCTTTCCCGTCTCCCCCCCCCCACACACACACATATATAGCTGTTATTTTGATATTTTTACACTAAGCCAGTACTGGCAAATCTATGGCTTGGGTGCCAAAGGTGGCACACAGAGCCCTTTCTGTGGGCACACAACATCGCCCCCTCACAGCCATGACACTTTGCCCTCCCCTCAGAGCACGACACTGTGCTCCGTGCAGAGAACCAGGCGAAGAGGAGGCAGCGGCTTGTGGGCTCGTTGGTAGCCCCAGTTTACTCTCCAGCCACGCTGATCTGGACATCCCAAAAGTGGCATGGCTGGAGAGTAAACTGGGGCTACGAAGGAGCCCACAAACCGCTGTCTCCCCTGTGCCTGGCTCTCTGCACAGAGCCATTTAAAGACCGCCGAAATGGCTCAGTGAAGAGAGGTGGATGAAGGGGAGGCAGTGGTTTGTGTGTTCCTTCGTAGTCTCCAGCCACGCTGCTTTTGGGATGCCCAGAGTGGGTTGGCTGGAGAGTAAACTGGAGCTATGAATGAGCCCACTCTCCCCTGGCTTTCCCGACGGTGTAGCACCCCATTCGCCTCTGTGCCCGGGGCAGAAAAGCGGATGGGGTGCTACTCTTCAGGACAGCGAGGATCAAAGAGCAGGTTTTTGAATTTCAGTGAGTGTGCTGTTGCCGTGGGAAATTTAAAAGCCTGCTCTTCAAACCTTGCTTTCCCAAAGGGTAGCACCCCTGTTCTTTGATCCTGTTTCCGAAAGGGTAGCACCCTTGGGACTGCTGAGCTGGCAAAAGGTAGCACCCTTCAGGAAAGTAAGGATCAAAGAGCAGGCTTTTGAATTTGCCGTGGCCACAGCACCCTTGCTGTGGCTGCTGAAAATTCAAAAACCTGTTCTTTGGTCCCCACTTTCCGGAAGGGTAGCACCCGAAGCATATGTAACCTGAAGTAACACTGTATTCAGGTTAATTGGCTATATTGGCACTTTGCGAAAAAGAATTAGGTTTTGAATCGCAACTTGGGCACTCAGTCTCTTAAAGGTTTACCATCAGTGAAGGTCTACCCCCTAATCTCTAGTTCTGGCCTTGAGCTTTCAGGGAATGGTGGCAAATGAGCTGGCAAATATATAATATAAGCCTTATTTATTGTACTTGACTGCTATTACCAGACCCTGCTTGACAGTTTCTAACTGAATCAGAACGGGGTCTTTTTGTTACCTTGGAAAGTTACAGGCACTCCTCACTTAAGAAGGAGTTTAAGATGGACAACTAGTCATTAAGTGAATTGGTTGTTAAGTGAGGAGCTTAAAGCAGCTGTCTTGTGGTGTGTTGAAGCTGCCTGGATTCATCCCCTCTGAACTGCCAACAACGTAGGTGCAGGCCAGCAGAAGCAGCTGCATGCTTTGACCCAGGCCTTGTGGGCAATTTTAGTCATTTATTGGATTTGTATACCACCCATCCGGCAGCAATTTGGCTGCTGGTGGTGGTTGTACATCTGAGTGGTCATTGAACAAGTTATTGAGTGAGGAGTGGATTTATTTAAATTGGTACTTTCCTTGTGTCTAATATGATCCTGATTTTCCAGTGCTTAAAGCATAGTTATTTTCTAGTGCTGGCAAATAGCATAGACTCAAAGTACAATTGTTCACCTCTCAGATGAGGTTAGAATGTTGGTGTTCAAAAGTCCATATGAGTAATGACCAAGTTCAAGGGTTTAGGCAAACTGGAGTCAAACAAACCAAGAGGTACCATCCAGGGAGAACAAACCAGGGAAGCAGGTATCAGCAGGATCGAGGAACATAACGGAAGGTGAGGCAAAAACAAGCAAGGGACAGAATTGGAGCAGGGTTAGTACCTAGGTGGCAGGAACTCAGGCTAAATCAGAGCAGGAGCCACAATCTTTGTTGCTAAGGCCAAGGTTTCTGGGGAGAGCCAGCTCCTAGATAGCCCAGTCCTCAGGCTCCACAGGTGACACTCCTAAGGAGCTCAGCACCAGTTGCTGGGAGTGGGCCCAATCCTGTAAGCTCTAGTACAGCTTTCTCCCACAGGAGCACAGCTGATCCTGCGGATGCTAGAGTTAGAAAGTTCAGGTACGGCCCTGATCCTGACAGCAGGAGGAAAACCATAGCCCAGAGCCTGCACCCCCTGTGCCCTTTACTCTTGCTTCTTTAGCCCTATAGACCAGGCTCCTTCACCAACTCCTCACAAGTGTGGAAGTAATACTGGTACTTTGTTGTTGTTGTTGTGTCATTACATCCGTGACAACTCTTTGCAACCCCACATCCATGGAGTTTTCTTGGCAGGAATACTGGAGTGGCTTGCCAGTTCCTACTCCAGGTGCGAACAGCACCTGGTATTCCTTGGTGGTCACCCATCCAAGTACTAGCCAGGCCCAACCCTGCCTAACAACCGAGAAGAGGCGAGATCGGATGAGCTCAGGGCATCTAGGCAGCTCAAATATTGGTACTAACAGTGGGCAAAAGAGAAGGAAGAGAAAGAAGCAGTATTTGTGTAGTGTGGAATTAATTTGTGGAATCCACTGCCACAAAATGTGGTGGTAGCTACTACTTTAGACTGCTTTCAAGAACAATGAAGCCAACTGATGAAGGGAAAGTCAACAAAGAGCAGCTAATCATCATGGGTATATGCAATCTCAGGGCTTAGCAGGAGTATGCCTATCAGTTACCTTGGCAACGGAGGTCCTAGTGCTGTGAGACAGTGCTGACAAACGACCCTAGTGCACTCTCTGACCCCAGCCCACAAGTATCAAAAAGCTATGAGGAGGAGGGTATGTTTTCTCAGGATCAGGTCAGCAGGAGTGTACTTTTCTCAGAAGAGAGTTCCCTGAGGTGGGTGCAGAAAGGTTTTGTGGTTGGTGTGGGCAAATATGACTGCATCACCCCAATTCTGGCTCACCTACACTGGCTACCCGTTGCCTCCCAAATAAGGTTCAAGGTGTTGGTTTTGGTTTACAAAACCTTCCATGGCTCTGGACCTGAATATCTGGCAGAGCGTATTTCCCAGAAGTCAGAGCTGGCCCGGCCACCCTGAGCCTCCATGGCTTTCTTGCTCTGGGTAGCCACCCCCAGGGAGGCAACATGCAACCAGGCCTTCTCTGTGGCTAACTGGGCTTCCTGGAACCAATTGCCAAGCGAGATACGCCAGGCTCCATCCTTGGTTTCCTTTAAAAAGGCCGTAAAAACGTGGTTTTTCAGGGATGCCTTTGGCAATCGTTAAGATGTGTTTCTGTTTACCCGTTTTTAAGTTGCCTGTTTTGTTTACTGTCTTATGCCTCTTGCCATGTATTTGTTTGCCTGGTTGCCTTGCATTATTGTTTTTTACCTTTATAATTATTGGTTCTTCTTTATTATGGTGCTTTATGTAAACTGCCCAGAGTTCCCTCTGGGGAAAATTTGTTGCAGTATAGAAATGCCAAAATAAATAAATAAATAAATAAATAAATAAATAAATAAATAAATAAATAAATAAATAAATAAATAAATAAATAAGGTAAAGATTCCCCCAATATGCACATGCTTGCTAGTCGTGTCTGACTCTAGGGGTGGTGCCCATCTCTGTTTTCAAGCCAAAGAGTCAGTGTTGTGCAAGTCCATGGCCATGTGGCCAGCATGGCTGAACACATTTCTGCACACAGAACACAGTTTACCTTCTCGCTTTTTACGGAGGTACCTATTTATCTATCTGTATTTACATGCTTTTGAACTGCTAGGTTGGCAGGAGCTGGGGCTAACAGTGGGAGCTCACTCTGCTGCGTGGCACCTGGGATTCGAACCACCAAGCTACCAACTTTGCAGCCAACAGGTTTAGCAATCAAGCACACTGAGCCACCATGTCCCTTTTCCCCATTCTCTTGGAAATGGAGGTCCAAGGGCTGTGAGACAATGCTGGCAAATTACATGCTAGTATCAGAAAGCTATGAGGAGGAGGATATGTTTTCTCAGGATCTGGTCAGCAGGAGGGTACTTTTCTCAGAAGAGAGTTCACTGAGGCAGTTGGAGGAGACACAAATAAGAGAGAGGGATTGGGAAGGCAGAAGGTCATCTCCAAAGAAGAGGCTGTGTGAGAAGATGGAGCAGATCAGAACAATGGAAGCTGTTTACCCTTGCCTGGTTTGCTTACTTGCAACAGGAGTCCAGAACCAGAAACACCAGTCACATGCTTGAACAAGGCCACCTTAGCCTGGACACCATCACAGCCGTAGAGATGCAAGTAACAGGCCTGCTGAGGGAGCGAACTGGTGGAGATGAGTGGTGATGAGCGGCAGAGGCTGGCTTCTTTTGCTCATCTGTACACGTCTTCCCTAGAAGGGATGCTTCTTGAACCTGAGCTGCCCTCTTCCGCTTGCTCCAAAGAAGTTAACCAAGTCTCCAAGCTAATAGCACCCACGGGTTTAGAGACTATAATTCAGCCCTATGAGACTGTGGGGGGAAAGGCAGTGGGATGTGACCCTTTCACTAATAAAAGTTCCTGTGAAGAACCTGAGACGGAGTCCTGAGTCATTTCTGGGAAATCCTGATCCTGCTAGCACTATGATGGCTGTTGGAGGAGTGCACACATGCATACCATATTTTTCCAGCTATAAGATGCCCCCATGTATAAGACACCCCAAATTTCCATCCCAAAATTACAATTTTGCAACTGCGTGGTTCACTCCTCAGGTTACTTCCATGTGCCAGACAACCCTCAATTTTTAGTCTAACATTTTTAGACCAAAATATAGTCTTATACATGGAAAAATACTGTATATTGCTGTCACATGTGGCAAATCACACTGCATAAAACTCAATGGTAGACTGGTTAGAAAGTTTTGTATAAACCACCAAATATCCTCTCAGATCCTTCATTTCTCAGGCAGACAATGCCTATAAAAGGGCATTTAAGGTACATTTATATTTTTTTGGATGGGAGTTTTCCCAGAAATTCTTTCCCTGACACTTTCGTGGTACATGAAGGCAACCCTTGGGTTACTGAAGGGTACACTGGTGGAATATAAACTTTAGTAGTTTCTTCCAAACATGGGGAAGGTTTCATTTATGGCCTTGGTGGGGGACTGCATATTTTCTGTTTGACAACCAGTCAGGCTGATTACAGAGAACCTCATCCCTGGAAGGTTGACCACCACCCACTGTTGAATTGGCCACAGCAGCTATGAACACAATGCTGGTATGAACTTGTTCTAAATTTCATCCCTGGAAAGACTATAAATCCTGGATCATCACAGTGAGATACAGGATGCGAATGCAAATTAAAGTACCTTGAATTTTTGACATAATGACTTACAACACAACAAAGCAGTACAACTTGAAGGTACTGAGGCAGCCACGAATGAGTTGGAGACCTTCAATACATGAGGAACTTGGTTGAAAGGCCAGCCAGCGGCCTTTAGGTTCCTTTATTGAACCTACTTTCAAGGATCAAAGTGAAGTTATAGCAAAGAGCACCTGCATTTTCAAAGTCTTTTTTATGCTGACTCGACAAACTAGACACTGTATTCAAACACCTACTATAACACCATAAAATAAATACATTTAAAATACATTTTTAAACTACACAGATATAATGAAATGTCCCTGTATGTCTAAGGCAGAGCAGGCAACATGTTTATAAACATCAGGTTGAAAAGAAGAATATATTACCAGGTATGCACATTCTAGATGAAACAAGGCATCCTTTACATCAGTGGTTCTCAACCTGTGGGACCCCAGATGTTCCTGGACTGCAACTCCCAGAAACCCCTTCCAGCACAGCGAGTGGTGGAGGCTTCTGGGAGTTGCAATCCAAGAACATCTGGGGTCCCACAGGTTGGGAACCACTGCTTTACATCGTAACATTATTCAGTCTGGCATAGCTATCTTGTTAAATCACTAGATGATTTCAAGTTATTTTAAGGCACTTATGTTCCAACAAAAAAGCAGTAGCTGTTGGTTTGGCCATGGTCAAGCAGCCATGTAGGTCATGGAGCAGCAGCTGCCAAAGTAGAGCTAGCCCTAACCTTAGGTAGGAAGAGGCGGTCATCACCTCCGACGGCAGATGCTGAATGGTGCTGGAGGGCAGAGCCGTGGATTCCAGGCAGCTGGCCAAGCATCCCCTATGTTATCTGTTGCCCTCTCCTAGATTGGCAATGGCTGTTTCACCATCACTGCTAAAGTAAGTTTCTGCTAATGGAGAATGGCGGTTTGGGAACTCCTCTTTCACTTTAAGCAACCAAATATATTTGAGCCAACCTTGTACCTCTATCAAGGTGAACAGATTGGACATTCCATTTCTGCAGGGCCTAATGCTTTTAGGCAGCTAAAATCCAGCCTATAATCCAGTCGTTTTAATAGCAAGTCATAAAACAACAAAGGGTGCCCCTTAACAAATTCAGATTAGTCATTTCTTTTCTTTGTCCTCCCATCCAAACAACACACCGTGGTGTATTTTTTGTTTTGTTTCTTGGTTTCATTATGTGCAGAGATTTATGATGTGCAAGGGTTTAGCTTTGTACATTCAGGCTTTCCTAGATTTGGTCTACTCAGTGCTCTAAGGACCCACACAAGGTGCAATGTACACAGGGGGAGGTTAAAACACAGAATATGCTCACAGCTTCAACTCCCCCTTTGCCTTTCTGAGGTTTTCCATTTCATGTTTCCCTTCTGTAAGCGTTTATACACGACCCCTAAGCTCCGCTGCAAATGGCTCCCAGCTCCGGAGCTTAAAAATGTTTCCCCAGCAGCTCCGGAGCTAACAGAAAATTAAGTGCGACCCCGCCCACCTAAGCACGACCCAGCGCACCTTTCAAGTACCTGCTCTGGGATAGTGAAAAATTTTGATGCGGAGAGTGCCGGGCTCTCCTCGCTTCTTCTTCTTCTTCTTCTTCTTCTTCTTCTTCTTTTTTTTTTGCCTCCCGCCCCTTTATGAGGAACCAGGAAGTTTACGGGGTCGGAGCAACTTCCACCGGCGTAGACAGAACAAGGAAGTCCGGAGGGGGGGAACGCAGGGAGAGCGACAAACCCCCAAGATCTCTGGTCCGAATTTAAGGGACCAGCAGATCTTAGGGGTCGTGTAAAAAGGCCCTTACTTTGCTTCTAAAATGTTTGCTTGCTTTCTCCAAAACCAGCCCTACCATTAAGCAGAAAAGGGCGATCACCACAATCCAGGTTTTCTATAGGGGAAACCCTGTTCTCCTTTCTGCTGGAAGGCACAGCTGGGGGTTTGGGGCACCCTGCTCTTCACTCCCTAACTTGCCCTGTCCTCTCCTTAGCGATGTCATCTGCACCAGAATCCGGCAACTTCCAGAAATCTAGAGGCCACATATATCCATGCGGACTTCTTGGAAGCTTCTACCCCCACCACACAACTGCTAAGCAAGCAGAATATCTTCACTTTTTCTTTGTCAATCAAGGCCACGTCTACCCTCTAGTGGCTGCAGCAAGTGATTTAATGATGTTTTGGGCTCTACTTACACCATGCTAGGCAACTCCCAGTTGTGAACCCTCCCCATTCGTGATATACACGGAGACTTCCTCAATAATGCTTATTTTAAAATTGGGAAGTGTATATTTGGAAGGAATCCAAACATGTTAGGGCAGTGGTGGCAAACCTTGAGCACTCCTAGAATTCCAAGCCTAGACGGCCAATAGCAAAGAATGGTGGGAGTTGTGGTCTAAGACATCTGGAGTGCTAAAGGGGCTGCATTTGGATTCCCTGTGGGCTGCATGTGGCTCACTGGCTCGATTTTCTCAAACCCTGATTTATATTTGGATTACACAGGATTACTCAGTTCTACCTATTATTGAGGTATGAAGTGGAGGGGATAGAGTAACAGACTGACAAAGTCTACCTTACCATTGGAATAGGTGAAGTGGACCACCAAAGTTGTGGCAAATGGTTTACAGTGGTACCTTGTATAAAGGAATTAATTCGTTCCAAATAAAATTATGTTAAGCAAATTTTCCTTTGTACAAATTTCCCATAGGAATGCATTGAAAACAGAGTAATCCCTAATCATGACCATTTTATGTTGTACAGATTTGCCCCATAAGCGATTCTATTAAGCAAATTTCCCCTATCTCCGGAATTAAGTTTATGTTGTACAGATTTTATATTATATAAACCGTTTGTTATAAAAGGGTCCTTTGTTCTTTACTATGCTATTTCTGTGGTATCACTAGGAGAATCATTTGGATTTTCTGCCACAGATTCCCAAATATCTTGGGCCTGCTCTGAAATTTCTGTTGATTTGATTTTCCATAACATCACCTCAAGGCAACCAACTTTGACTTGCACTATTTGCTCTTGCATTAAATTTCTAATTTTTTTTTAAGTTTCCTAAGAGTGCCGTTCATTTGGACTAGTTCATTTACAATGACAAATCAAATTTGTCAAAACAATACCCGAAGGAAAGACTTTCAAATGCATGACCCACTACAAACAGTTCAGTGCGAAACTGTGTTTTAGACTGCTTCTTCTACCAGTGGAGATCACAAACACTGAAAAGACAAACATCATGTCAGAAACATGTCTGGTACAGCAGAACAGTTTTGGCACTATAAAACGTCTGGGTCCTTAATAATAGGAACTGGTGTCTCTTCACTGCCCGTTTGTTTATAAATAAAATGGAAAGTTGGTTTGGGCTCCTTGTTCAACAAGTGGGATTTGATGCGGTGAGGAAGGGCATCACCATCAAGCTGCATGCTCTGGTCATCAACCTGAACAAACAGCCCGTAGTTCTGAGGCTCGGAGACTTCAAACTTCTCAGCACATTGCTGACTCAGCTGATGAGCTGTCGAGTCAATCCGATAAGCCAGTGTTCTTGTTTTTGAATCAACTTCCAGAAAGGAGACCACAATGAAATCCTGGAAAGAAGGAAGGACCATTATTAAATACATACCCTGGATCAACACAAAAGATGGCACTATCAAGGCATGCTAAAGGCAACAATGGGTATAAGAGGGCTGGATATGACATCTGATAAGAAAATGTTGAATGGATTAGATTGAGTATCTTTAGCCTGGAAAAGAGATAATCAAGAGGTGATATGAGTAACTTTTCAAATGTCTGAAGGGCCATCTCATGCATGATGGAGCATATTTGTGTTCCATTGCTGTTGTATGAGTCAAACCGAGGGTGACAAGAACAGAGATGGTGAGAAAACATTCCTGAGTTCCAAGAGGTGTCAGTTTGATAGCAGAACAGACTGATTGTCCCTTGTTTGAGGACAACTCAATGACCAAATATCAGGGATCAGATAGCACTAGATTTCATGTATCAGTTTGAGATCAAACAAGACAACATCTGAAATCACCTCCAGGGCTGTAGTTTGGTGGAAGAACTGATACTTTACATAACAGTGGTCCATAATTGGAAAAGATTCCTGCCTAAAATTTTGGACAGCCAGAAAGTTAAACATTGACCATATAGTTAGATGGTTTGAAGCGTATATTGCTGCCTCAAATCATTGAGTCTTTAAGCTGTTCTACATCCAGCTTCTTTCTAATATAAAATGAGTTGCCAAGAAAGCAGGTGATTTAGGTAAGTGAGAAATACTTGTTGAACAGAGGAACTTTCTGAAGTAAGAAAAACAAGGCTGATAATCTAGGTTCACATAAAAACAAGCACTGCTGTATGCAACATCTAAAATTTACTACTGTTCCAGATTGTAATCGGGACTTTACTTGTAGCCTATTTGGAAACTGCAGTTAATTTAAAATACAGCACCTGAACTGTGTCTCATGGGCAGGAATCTAAGTCGTACCTGTGTTTAAAGCCCTATATGTCACATGACACTGGAAAGGGAAGGTTTCTGTGCTAATTGCACAATTATCCCCTTTTCAGACACACTCTTCTAAGTACCAAGCATTCCAGATAAAGCAGACAGCTTTTTTTAGTGGTGGCATCTCATTGGTGGCCCAGCTGGTATACTATGTTGTCCTTTCACAAATATGCAAAGCTGTTTTAATTATTTCAAGTTTTTAAATATAGTGCTGAAAAATGCCTTGTAATTCATCAGCCAGAATCTTACTGGGATTTTACTTTGAAGTACAGAAAGCACACACATTGTGGAGGAAAACGGCAGCTAATCAATGAGGTGCCAATTGTGTATCTGGTTGCATTCCCGGTTAGGCGACTGGCACCTCATTAATGAGCGACGTTTTGCCACCATGACATCTGATTCCAGTTATTCCAGAGTAAAATCCCATTATTGCAGAGTAAAATCCCAATAGATACCACCTATTAACTTGGTTGAAAGGCAATAATGCTGTTTTAAACATAATCAATCAGTAAGGAAATAAAACAAAAGAGTGTTCCATTTATTTTCTAACCTGAACAGATGAACGGGATCCCCTGGCTTTGTTGAGTGTTCTCCGCCTCTCCCAGCGATGGATCGAATCTTGAACTTCACTGCTCAGCTGTCGGGTGACTGTAAGCTTATCGTAGCTCTTGATAAGTTCAACTGCACCATAGGTAGTAATCAAATAATAAGACCCTGGGGTGGTGGGTGGGGAACAGAATTAAGTCTTAATCAGTAATTCTCTGATCTATATCAGTGTTTCTCTGATCTATATCAGTATGGGTCCCCAGATGTTCCTGGACTGCAACTCCCAGAAGTCTTCATCACTAGCAGAGCGGGCCAGGATTTCTGGGAGTTGCAGTCCAGGAACATCTGGGGACCCACAGGTTGAGAACCACCGATCTATATCATTTCCTGCAGACCATGATGACTAATTTCCACATTGCAACTTTTAATATTGCTGAAATGTGATCCTCTTCATGTTTGAATCTGACTAATACATGTGGATCAAGATTTTATTTCAACTTGTTTTTGAAGAATTTTCAAAATATTTGCTAATTTCTTCATGACCTTCCTAGTTAGCATGGGAACAAAACAAAACATGGATCTAAGAATCCGATTCCGAAATGGAAGAGCAAAGAGGACGTTGCATCTCTAAAGGGAAGCTTGATGGAACCTTCTCTTGACAATTTGTATGCCAGCCAGTTCAGGTGTTTTTCACATCTCAATATTGCGCTTAATGGATGTGGGCAGCAGATGGCACCAGGGTAACGTTACAAAGAATGCACTGCCTTATCCTGTACACACAATCATATGGGAAACGGAAGACCAGGTTGCCCTGCACAACCTTTCGATCAAAATAGCACAAGGAGCCATATCCTGGGGGACGGAGATGGGCCCTCCCTGAAGAATATGAAAAACATGTTCAGTCATCTCCTGAGCAACAGAAGCACCTGGCAGGCTAATCTTTCCACTCTGGCAACACCATTGGATTGGTTTGATTTGAAAGAAGAAAAAGCCTTCATACGCTCTCAGGTGAATTGTGCCTAGTTAGTACTTGACATCCTGGTTCCATCTGACACCACCTAAGTCAAAAGGCACCCACAATTTGCCTGAGAAGTCTGGAGGAGGAAACTCAAATTTCATTTTTGAAAAATGTGCTCCCTTCTTAGCACTGGTGATGACAGTGAAACTGGGAAATTTGTTTATTTGTTTTTGTTGTTTAACAGAACCCTATGTCTTCCAAGATCTCATAGGTTATTTTATTCATTTATTTCTGTAATTTATATGCTGCCCCATTCGTGTACAGCTGCTGGGCAGTGTACATGTATTGCTCTCGCCCATGCATACACTAAGGGAATGACCAAAATTTTTAAAAAATAAAATGCAACAGACTTTCATTAATTAGAAAGCAAGTGTTTCAATTTATGAGAATGTCCTACAAATAATGTCCTAGCGCTTTATAAGGGAAGTCCCGTAGCAATTGAAACAATTGCTTTCTAATTAATTGAAGTCTGTTGCATTTTACTTTTTTAACATTTTTGGTAGGCCTTCAGTGTCATTCCCAAGTATATGTATGGGCGAGAACAATATATGTACACTGCCCAGCTGTACACGAATGGGGCAACATATAAATTACAGAAATGAATAAAATACTGCAATCTACAAGATCTTGGAAGACGTAGGGTTCTGTTAAAAACAATAACAAATGAACAAACTTCCCAGTTTCACTGTCATCACCAGTGCTAAGAACAGAGTGCAAATTTAACATGAAATTTCATAGACTCGTAGAGTTGGAAGAGACCTCAAGGGCCATCTAGTCCAACCTCCTGCCATGCAGGAACCCCCATCACAGGACTCCTGACAGATGGCCATCCAGCCTCTGCTTAAAAACCTCCAAAGAAGGAGACTCCACCACCCTCCCTGGCAGCATATTCCATTGCCGAACAGCTCTAACTGTCATGAAGTTCTTCCTAACGTTTAAACTGAATCTCTTTTCCTGTAGTTTGAAACCATTTCCTTGTGTCCTAGTCTCTGAAGCCATGGAAAACAAACCAGTCCCCTTTTCAATGTGACATCCTTTCAAATATTTAAACATAGCTATCATATCTCCTCTCAAGTCTTCTTTTTGTAAGGCTAAACATTCCCAGCTCCCTAAGCAGCTCCTCGTAAGACATTTCTTCCAGACCCTCAATCATCTTGGTCGCCCTCCTCTGGACCCGTTCAAAATTGTCAGCATCTTTTTTTAACTGAGGTGCACAGAACTGGACACAGTACTCCAGATGGGGTCTGACCAGAGCAGAATAGAGTGGCACTATCACTTCCCTTGATCTAGACACAATGCTTCTGTTGATGCAACCAAGAATCACATCAGCTTTCCTGGCTGCCGCGTCACATTGCTGACTCATGTTCAATTTGTGGTCCACCAAGACTTCCAGATCCCTTTCACAGGTACTATTTTCCAGCTAGGTGTGTCCTATCCTATATCTGTGAAATTCATTCTATTTACCTAGATGCACCACCCTACATTTCCCTCTGTTGAAGCCCATTCTGTTAGCTTTGGCCCAGGTAATCTTTCAAGGTCCTTTTGGATTTTCATCCTATCCTCTAGGGCCATTAAATCAGTGGAGATTTGGTGAACTGAGTCCTCCATAGATTGCATTGATTCAAGTGGCTTAATCTAGTTGTGACTTACTAGTGAATTTCACCCAGGAAAAGATTTGAAATGGTCTTTAAAACACAATTGAAATCAAGATACAATAAGAACTCATCATCAAGGACTTAATTCTAATAGAGAATATTAGAATTGTGATTGGCTAAGAACCTATGAATCTTGTAAGTACTACTCATCCCTACCAGAGAGATTATCAGGTCTTTCTCGAGTTCTGTTTTTTGTACTGTTACTACTTAGATCTGTATTAGGAATGAAATTAATGGAACCAAAATTCCGGTAGCTTAAATTCTGTACATCTGCAAGGTTTTAAGCTGTTGCTGGGCCAAATTGTGTTTGAATTTAAAACCCAGAGTAAACGAAGTAACTCAATAAGTGAGGTATCGCTGCAGTGCCAGAGATTTGGAGTTGAAATATTTCCCCTGTTGTTCTCTCAGGAGGAAAGACAGCCCCAGGGCAATCCTAAAACAAGGGAATGGTAAACTACTTCTGAGTATTATATGGTGGTGGCGGTGGTGGTGGCGGTGGCAATACCATCAGTTTGCCCTCAGCTACCTTTCTGTTTGTAATGTTAACCTTACAGATCTCTTGTTTTCCGAAACCATTGAGGATGAAGCTGCGCTCACATGAAAGAGGAGAGACTTGTATGAAAGGGGTGGTAAGCTTCAAAAATTACTTTTCATGGATTTGCTCTTACTGAGTGATTGTTTCTGAGCATTGTAGTTTTTTTTTTAAAAGCTAAGCTCTTGTGTAGCAATTCAATGGACAGCACACATGGTTTGTGTATAGAATACCCAGACTGACCCCCACCCCACCCCACCATCATGTCCAGTTAAGGAATCAGATAACAGATTAATGGCAAAAACTCTCCCTGAGACTCCCAGACAATTAGATAATCCCAAGCGACATGGTCTCGCTGATGGAAACTTGTTGTGACCTCCTGATGAAAAGAGAAAGAACTCTCTCTTCAGTTATCCTTTAAATGACAGGTTGAACACAGGTATTTTTAAAAGGGATTATTCTGTTCTGTTGTTCAACTTATGTTTTTAATATTATTGTACTCATATTTGTGGGTTTCTAACATGACATCTATGTAATGCTTTTTAAAACATTGTAATAATTCTTTAGCTTTTCTCTTTAAAATACTGTAAACTGCCATGAATCCACTAGGAGAAAGGCAGCATATGGATATTTTAAATCAATTAATATTTTAAATAAATAAATAAAATTTATAACTCAGTCTGTCTGTGAAGTCATCCAGGTGAGTTTATCTGGAAGTTGAGTCATGGCTACTGGACTTCTTTTTTTGAGAGACAGAAACGTTTCGCTGCTCATCCAAACAGCTTCATCAGTCTGAATACAGCTAGTGCGAGTCCTCCATCTTATAGTCAGTCAGCTTTGACCTCTTGTCACCGTGATCTGAATTAGGTTCATAAGATGAACAATGGCCTGAATAGGCTCCTTAGGGAGACAATAGCATCCCTAGCCTTAAGGTGAACAATGGCCTAAGGTGCTGAAACCTATCAAGCTATGGCCTTGGTGGTGAAGGCTTTTTGATTTGTCTGGGTACTCTGGAAAGCACAGCCTGATAAGTAGCAGATAGACTATGCCTGAGCCCACCACCTCTGTTGAGGGAGGGGTTTTCGATGCTCACATGAATGGCTTCCCTTACTCTTCTCTCAAACCACCTCTCTTCTTTGTCTAATATTTGTACATCCTCATCTTTGAAAGAGTGCCCTTCGTCCTTCAAGTGGAGGTGTACTGCTGATTCTGGTCCTGAGCTTTTACCCCTCCTATGTTGGGCCTTCCTTCTGATTAATGGCTGTTTAGTTTAGTAACTCAGTCATTTAGCCACCCAGTATATGCCTGATTTCCATCTCAATGTATGAAGCAGACCTTGAATTGCCTAGTAGCCTCAAACCAGTGGGGAAAATCCTGTTCACATACTTAAGCCGGCATAAACTGGATCTGGACACTGCAAATAAGAATTTAAGACAAAGAAAAGCTTCCTCTTCTCCTCACCGCCCCACCACTATTCCTCCCTAGGTTCCCTTTTGCTCTGAGGGAATCTCTGGAAGCCTCGAGATATGGATAGAGATGTAAAATCTTGGGAAATTTTGAAGCCATGGGGAAAAAAACTTGGGAGGGGGTGTTGTTTTTTTCTGAGTTAACCCCCCCCCCCCCCCCACCACTTTTTTAGAAATTTTACATCTTTAGACATGAGAGAAGAGGAACTATTAAAAGGCAAATGCCAGATCAATGAGCAGCCCCACCAGCTGTCCTCTGATAATGACTAATAATTCTAAGGCTCCCGAATGTTTCCCCAAGGCAAAAGAAAGCCAAAGGGAGGGAGGACGGCCAGCAGAGCTGGAAGCTTTTAATTTGTCTAAATTTATTACTTCGGGCACCTGGTTCTGATTTATGCCTGCCAACATCACTAAGGATATAGGATTTTGCTGAATATTACGCAATTAAAGTGTTGCTCAGGCTATAGCTCTCACTTCATCTGCCATCCAGCAGGTGTTTGTTTCTTCTGTGAACCTGTTGCTCACAGTGGCCTGACTGTGGCCAGTTTCACAAGCCAATTTTTTTTAAAAGTTGCTGCTTTATGTATGTTTGTAATCTTGTCACAGGATACGTAGGCTGGGATTAGGTTCTCGCAAAGAAGCAGGGATTGCAAATAAGCGAGAGATCTGCAATTACCCAGAGGGAAAGAAAATGCTCCTCTTTTTTCAAAGGGGGATTATGACAACAATGGTCAGAACCAGCATAGAGCGCTTTTACACGACCCCTAAGATCCGCTGGCACCTTCAATTCAGACCAGAGATCTTGGGGGTTCGTCGCTCTTCCTGTGTTCCCACCCCCTCCGCACTTCCTTGCTCCTGTCTGCGTGAGGGGAGTGAGAAAAAAAGGGAGAAAAAACACAGGCTCACCTCCATCTGCTGGTGGAAGCCGCCCCGAGCCCCGTCCTCGTCATGATTCCTGTCTCTTAAAGGGGCGGAGGGGACAAAAAAACAAACACAAGGCGAGGAGAGCCCGGCACTCACTACTTTACATCTGCATCAGAAATTTTTCAGCTCCGGAGACCAGGTACTTGAAAAGTGCGCTGGGACGCGTTTAGGTGGGCGTGGTCGCACTTAATTTTTTGTAAACTCCGGAGCTGGTGGGGAAACAATTTTAAGCTCCGGATCTGGAAGCCCTTTGCCTCAGATTTTAGGGGTCGTGTGAAAAGGCCCATAGATAGTAGCCATGATGTCAAAGGTATTGTGGGAGTCACAGTCTCCCCACCAAAAAGAGGAAGGGATACTTTTTTCTATTGTAATTCCTCCTGCCCCTTGATAGACAAGGTCATCAGTTCCATTCCCTGAGATTTGTGGGCAAGGAAAGTGAAATCTCAGTGAAGGGCTGCAGGTCCTTGTGATGAACACAGGGAAGGGTTAGAGGGTGTGTGTCTTTGTTGTATCACAAAGGCAAAGCAGGCCACTTTTGCGAGGAAAGAAGCACAGCAGCCCTCAAATACAGCATTTCTCCATGTATAAGACTATATTTTTGTCTGAAATTATTAGTCTAAAAATTGAGGATTGTCTTACACACTGAAGTAAGCCGAGGAGATAACCATTTGGTTTGCAGAACTGTAATTTTGGGTAGGAAAAGTGGAGGTTGTCTTATACCTGGGAGCGTCTTATAAACAGAATACAGTACAGTGACCCCCGCCTATCATGGCAGTTAGGGATCCGACCTGACCCGTGATAACTGAAAATCCACAATATGCAGATGCGGGTCAGGTTGGGCCTGGGGGGGGGGCGTAGCTAGGGGATCCTTGTACTTACCCTCCAGCCTGGTACTGCCCCGAATGGGCTTGCAAGGGCCTTTTGGGGCCTTCTGGAGGCCCCAAAAGGGCCTACCTGCGAACCAGAAGTGACTTCCGGTAAAGCAGAAGTGACTTCCAGATCACCGAAAATCATTTTCAAGGCCTCCAACAGGCCTAGAAAGGCTCTCGGAGGCCTCAGAAATGAGGTTTACAGGGAAGCCATTTTCAGGCTTCCAGAAGGCTTGGGAAGGCCCTCGCAGGCCCGTTCGGGGCAGCACCAGTCCCGGGGTAAGTATGGGAAGCCTGAAACAGGCCTTCTCCCCTTATGCCAGGGGGCCTTTAAAAACAAAAACAAAAAAAAACACCTATGGTCCTGTGATATAGTGGGACTGCAGTATATGAACCGCGAACAGGCAGGGGACCACTTAATCTTTGCACTGAGACGAGTTCTGGTAGCAGCTGGAAATGGGGAAGGACTTAGTGCTCAACTACATAATCATACTTGATTTCTTCCAATAATGGACACCCAGAGAAGCACAGAATCCCCAGAGACTCCAGCCCTGATACCTGAGCAATCCTAAAATCAGGGCCTCGGATTGCAAATCTATAACAATCAGCACAGGGGGATTTGGACACACTGGTACTTTCACCAGCCTTATCTCCTTTTGGTTTCACAAATTGCCTCTTGAAACCAGTCCCTCATTTAGAGCAACCCACGGGAGCTCTGCTGTACCTTCTCCCAGCTGCAGAGCTGGGTCCATAAGCTCCATCATATACTCTACATTTAGCAGCACCTCGGTCAGGTCACTTCGGGCCAGAACATACATGAGTACCGGGAGGAAGTCGTCGGCTCCGTAAGGCTTTCCTGAAACAAGAAGACAGCTTATTTAAAACCTTCATTACCTACATCTGACAGGAATGGGGAAGCAGCCACACACATACTGTAAGGTGTACAGATAACCCTCCGTATGTACATGGTCTGCACCACTGGCATGCGTGAAGCAGTCCTCCTTATCAGAGCATCGCAGAGCAGCTGGTTTGCACAACTGCCAATCTATGGCTCACAAGTAGGATGAGACTGATGCTGATGTCATATGGAAAAATTTGTTTGGCACAAACAGAGCTTTCAAGATTATCCTGCTGGCCTTTTTACTGTAAAAATAAAAGAGGAGGAGGAGGTGAAAGACTCGTCCTTTGAGAAATGATCCTGTGAAACTAAATTAAGAACTCTTATGGATTGTCTGTTGAACAATCTACTAGCCCACTGCTCTGGCTTATGTGCATGAAGTGGGAAGGGTGCAATCTTGTCCAGTATCAGGTAAAGGTAAAGGTTCCCCCTGCGCATGCGTACTAGCCATGTCCAACTTTACGGGCGGTGCTCATCTCCGTATTCAAGCCCAAAGAGCCAGTGTTGCGTACAGTAAGTCCATGACCATGTGGCTGGCATGACTGCAAGGAAACACTGTTTTACCTTCCTGCTTTTTATGGTGGTACCTATTTATCTACTTGCATTTACATACTTTCGAACTGTTAGGTTGGCAGGAGCTGAGATTATCAGCGGGAGCTTGCTCTGCTGTGTGGCACCCGGGATTCAAATTGCCGAGCTGCCAACTTTGTAGCTGACAGTTTTCAGAGCCTTAGTCCACTGAGCCACCATGTCCAGTATCAGTGGTTGCTATATATCAGATGCTAGGTTGTATGAAAACGATGCACTTACATTCATGTGCGGCTTCCTATAAGCAAGTGGTTTCCCATAAGCAAATGTCTGGCCACTGTCTTGATACAATGCGTTGCTAGATAGGACTTTGGACTGACCTTTGCCTCTGGCAACAGAGAATATCAAGAAGCCCAACCATTAATCAACTGATATGCCAGCTTTCTCCCCACAAGGGCCCCAAAGTGGCTCACAACAACTAAAACTATGAAACAATCAACAATTTATAAAATCCTATACACAGTAAATATGTTAAAAACAATTCAACATATATCAAGAAGACTGAAACCCAACTTAAAAACAATTCAAATATATGTTTTTTTTTAAAATGATAACACTAAGTTAATAAACAAAGCATTCCTGAGACATTCACTGCCTAAAAGCCTGCCTGAAGAGGAAGGTCTTTGCCTGATAATGGAATGACAAGAGGAAGGGGACCAGTGTGGCTTCTTTAGGCATCACATTCCAAAGTCTGGGAGCAAGCAATGAGAAAGCAGAGCGGATCGCCCAGCGATCAACTTCGACTCGACCGGTTCGGCACTCACGGGTGCACTCGCTTTGGGTTCCAACTCCCCGAGAGGCCAGGCGATCCCTTACTCGAAATCGGGCCTTCTCGGCTGCTGCCCCATTTTTATGGAACAGCCTACCCAGTGAAGTGCGCTCTGCAGAGTCCCTGCTGGCCTTTCGTAGAGCGGTGAAGACTATCCTATTCCGCGAGGCCTTTGGTGACCTAGCTTAGCAATAATTTTTTTTTTTAAAACGCCATCTACTATCATGTTTGGGATTTGATATAGCAGCAGTGTGGTTTTGAACTAAAGGGTGCTCCCCTGCTGCTGTTCCTTTTAATCTATATGTATTGATCTGTTGGTTTATTCTATTGTATTGTACTGTATTGTGTATTTGCTGACTTGTTCAGCCGTGTTAGTCGCCCAGAGTTCCCTTTGGGAAGATGGGTGGGGTACAAATTTAATAATAAATAAATACATAAATAAATAAACCTTCTCTTGTATCCTGACCAAAGCTTCATATAGGGCGATATTGTTATGTGCCGTCACATTGGAGCTGACTTACATAGCAACCCTATTAGGACTTTCAAGATGAGATAGTTAAGGAGTGATTTTACTAGTTCCACTCTGGATTGATTTTCCATGACTGAGCATGGTTTCAAAGCCTGGTCTACAGAGTTCCAGTCCTTCGCTCTATCCACTACACCACACTGGATATATATGGCGTGATACGATCCTTCAAACAGCCTGGACCCAAGCCAAGCAATATACCATGGTGCCTCCTAAGACAAATTTAATTGGTTCCAGGGGTCCATTGGTTTTATGAAAAACTCATCTTAAGAGGCAGTTTCCTACAGGAATGCACTGAAAACCATCCGGAGGAACGGGTTACATTGGTTTTCAATGCATTCCTATGGGAAGGCTGTCCCAAACCCCCTCAATTAACCCCTCAAAAAACCCCCCTTTTGCTGGCTGCCCCAATGTGGGGTGTGGAGCAGGCAAGGGGCACCCCCCCCCAAAAAAAAACCTCTGGACAACTTATATGAACAGTATTGTGTAGATGCTGAACAACATGGAGGACAGGGCTCAGCCCTGAGGGACACACTACAGACCAATGGCCTGGGTGTCAAACAAGATTCTCCCAACATGGCCTTCCATCCAGGAAGGGAAAATGTCCCTCATACATGTGGTGGCTGTCACCTCTCCAAAGACCTGCCCACATCATGAGGCTGTACTAACTGAAATACAGTGGACCCTTGCATAACAAACAGGTTGTATAACATAAAATTTGTACAACATAAAAATTTCCGGAGATAGGGGAAACTTGCTTAACATAATCGCCTATGGGGAGAATCCGTACAACATAAAAATGGGATTACTCTGTTTTCAATGCATTCCTATGGGAATTTGTATGCTTAACATAATTTCATTTTGAATGAATTAATTCCTTTATACGAGGTACCACTGTATATCCGTTATGGTAGGACAAGCTGGGGACAAGGTTACAGCAACAGGACCAGTGTCAACTTCAGTGTCAACTTCAGAGTCCAAACAACTTTATCTGTAAAGCGCCATGCAAAACCTTCACAGCAGGCTGTTGAGTGGTCAGCATCCTTCTTTTGTGGCCATCTGTGTAACAGGCCCTTGATCATCCAAAAGAGCTCCACGGGGCAGCTTTGTGCAGATGCAGTGGTGGCAGAGAAGAATAGCTTCTTCATAGGCACCACTGCCAGAGTAGGCTTTTTCAATGAGCTCTAGCCAGTGTTCTCTCAGATTCACTCGGAGTTTATGCTATCATTTCTCTGGTCTCAGTTCCACTCATTTCATCATTCCTAGCTCCTTAGTAAACCAAAGAGTTAGCCTGGCTGAACTTTGTGGAAGAGGATACTTAGGAGTGATTGTGTCAGTCACCCTGGCCATTTCTCCATTCCAGAGACCAGCCAAGGCCTTGACAGGATCATCTGCCAAGACATTAGGAAACTTCCCAAGAGCTGGCAGGAAACCACCAAGGTATGATTAACCCGGCTTCCTTCTCACTGTATCCATATCAAAACTGTTGGGATATCTACTCTAAAGCAAAGTCATTGCACTATAATCATAATGCACTTTTTTGAGCACATGGAGAATTATGCAAACTGATTTTTTTTAAAGTCAATACAGGCTGCTATCTATCCCCTCTTCTAAAAAACGCAGGAGTGGCACGTTTGCTTATTACATTTGTAAGTGATTTCATGCTTCGATTACAATTTCAACAAAGTGAATAACGCTGAGGATTTGGCAGCATTTGTATTAATTTAAATGAGAAGACTGAGAAGACTTCACTAAAACCCTATTTTAGTTACTATTATTATGAGAAAGCCAGTGTACCTTAAGACTTTTAAAGCTGGATACAGCATAGTGTATTAGAACTAAAAGTGATAAGAAGGAAGATTCCCAAGTCCTGTTGCTGCTAGTCAAACAGGTATTGTAGGTTTTTGAAGCTATGCAAATACCTGCAAACCCATTTTTGCCTTGGACCGCAAAATGCTTTTCTTTTCCCTTACTACACCACAGGATCATACTGCCTGGGGTGTACTAAAGGAGTGTCAGCAAGTACTGCCCGGTTTGCCTCGTTTCATAGCACTGAAAATTTGTGCAGCTTGAGGACTAGAATAGGTCTTAAAATGACCATGTAAACAACAAAACCCTTAGGGGCAGTGAATTTTGTTCCATAGCAAAATTTAGTCCACCATTTCTGAAATGTCCCCATTTGCCACAGTAGAATACTCCCTATTAAAAAGATTTCATTATGTCAGGCAAAGTCAACAGAAGTTTGCAGTGAGGGTGAGAATTTTACTGAGCTGGAGTCTTGAATAAACATATTTTTGTCCATATACATATAGCACACATGCTATAGGAAAAAGACAAGGAATACCAGTTCAGTTGGCAAAGACAAAGCTAGTAAGTGTTAAGACTCACTCAATAAAATGAATTGTTTGTTATCATTCATACAGCCCTGCACATTTTGGAGATAGCATTTCTTAATCTTTAAAATATATCCTGAACTGCCAAAGAGAAAAAAAGGCATATTTGTTCAATAAGTGGTGAGTGAAATGTTTCTCTTGTATAGTGTAACCGTTTCCTGCTGTATAGAGGAAGTCTCCAGATGGACAACCACAGTACTGTTCTGAAAAGTAGGCATCAGCGGAGGTGCAGGATCAGCAGTTAATACGGCCAACAAATTTCCCAGGATCTGGCATAGTGTCAATTTTACCCATTATGGATTATATTTCATGAACCTTTTATGGAGATATAAAATTAAAGTGCCATTTGATCACATACCTTATATTAAATCATAACAGTGGCTTCCCCAACTTTCACAAGAAGTATCATGGACGTATGAGAGCGCAGATGATCAAGTCATGTTTTGATTGTGAACTGGCTATAGCCATGTCAATCCCAAGAAATAAAATACACGTGACTCTCTCAATTCATCTCTATCTGATGCTGTTAACATTAAAGAAGAGGCTATCAGCAATTGAAGTTCCCTTTTTGAAAAAGATCTTAATGGGAATTGAGCTACTTCTTCCTAGAAAGATCGAATTCATGTCCTTAATCTACCTTATTTGTGTAATTGGATTTCAATTTATATTTGTATAAAGGGTACTTTTTGTATTGACACATACTGTAATGTGCTTTTTTTATAATCTATCCAGGCTTTAATGTTTTACCTACTGCAATTACTGGATTCCTTTTTTTTCTAAATATTGAAAAAGAAGTTTCTGAAATCAGAACAAAGAAACCCTTTATGGACAACTTCTTAATCAACTTCTGCTTTGGTCTTTCATCAGACCAGGCAACTCAGGAAATATGTGTGAGTGTCATTCGGATTGGATAAGTTTTGGTTGTTCTTTTTTGAAAATGCAAATCTTTGACAAGTGAATAAATATGTTTGCAACACTCCTTTTAAGAGTCTTTCCCATAGAATTCAAGAGAGTAGTTCATTATTATGCCAGCACTACAATACATATTTATGTATCCTGTTTGAGAATAATAACAATTATAATATTGTGGTTTGTACAGGGAGATTAATGCTGTTCATGAAAGCCATGAAACTTTAAAAGATATGAAAACTGTGCCCTCAACACTCCACAATTTAATATGCTAATGCTAACATTTAAAATAACTTTTTATCTTCATCATTTGAATAGAAACATTTGAATTAGTCAGATTTTTAGCTATTGAAATTCTTGCTCCCTTCAACAAACAGAAAATTAATTCACTATATTAATAGCCGTATAATAGACTTAAAAAAAGGTAAATACGTATATATCCAAGGGTATACAGTGTAACATCAAGTAATTCACGTGTTCTCCAGGACATTTTGTACCCTGAAAAATCTGTAAACCGAAGCGGTTTCCCATAGGAATGTATTGAAAACCAATTAATCCATTCTGGAGGTCAGGAAAAAAAAAGAAAGCAGTCAACCCCCCCCCCCACACACACACACAATGCAGAATGCACAGAACAGGAACAGAAGCAACAAAGGATCAACACCCTACCTTTCCACCACTTGAGAAATGCACCAAAAACTTTTGAAAAGCCCAAAACCCACTGCAAAGAATGCCAAGAATGGCTCCAAAACTCGATGAAAAAACAGCTCCAACTCCTCCCACACCTCCGCATACGGGAGGCGCAATAATGCATCCAGAGAACATTTATTTCGCAACACCTGATGGAAAAAATGTAATCCGGGGCATTCCATTAAGCATCCCCATTTCCAATAATTTCTTTTTGTAACCTGAGATTTTCGTAACCCGAACCCAAGGTACCACTGTAACAGATTGCCATTTACCAGAAAACAAGTTATGTTTGAGGGTGATCCCCCAGCTATGGTGGGGAGAAGGGTGTTCGTGTGCACAGTTAGAGCCAGCTGTGCCTACTTCTGGAGGGGTCTGGCCTGGCCATGGTGACACATGCCTTTGTCACACTCCCACTGGATTCCTATAACACTTGGTAAAGTGTTTGGAAGTTTCAATAGGTCCAAAATGGTGCAGCCAGTTTGTTAACTGGGGGTGTTTCCAGGTGCAATTTTTTTAACCAAAGTTGGCAATTTCCTGGCCCTCAGCATGTCAAGACTTCCCTTGGCATTAGCACAATTTCCTAGTTTCTGAAAACAAGACCCTAGTATCATTTTCACTGCTGCAACTTTTCTTTTCATTCACCTCCTGTTGTTCTGTGCAGAAATCTGCCAAATCCTTCTTAGGCTGATACTTCACGTCCCTCTCGCTGCAGTTTACGGCCCCGCTGGAGACCGGTTCGAAGGAATGTAACCTCACGTCCTTGTGGGGTCAATCCGAGTTCAAAGGAACGGAACCTCACGTCCTTGTGGGGTCAATCCGAGTTCACCCTGACCATGCCCCCTGAACTGCGCTCCAAGCGGGGTGAGAGATTCCCATCCTGGAGCTCGGGAATCTTTTCAATCCACTTCTCAATCCATGTTGAAAACCGATTTGAACACGGAGGCAAGTTCACCTCGGCTCGAGGAAGGACGTGAAGTAACCACCTTAAACTCCTATATTAGCTAGGCATTTAATACGCCTTTTCTGCTGAATCCTGCACAGGAGAGGTGCTATCATAATTTTGACTGATTTGACCTTCTTTCAGGAAAAAAGTGGCCACAACACTTTTCTAAAATCCTGAGAGATTTCTTGCAAAACGTCTCAGAAAGAAAGGGGGGAAAAACATCTTGAGCAGAGAAACCTCATTGCAAGGATAAAAGCGGGATTTATTTTGGCTGTTTTCCTTGAAGAGTGAAAAGTGACAAGATTCCCATCTCCAGCAAAAGATACCTAGTTGTCATAAGAATGTGATCATCCTCACCCATGTATCGTGCAATGAACATGATCAGTTCTCTGAATGATCACCTGAAGATAAATACAGCAAACTGAATCTGCACATCTGCTTGTCATGACCAGCAGCTCTGAGGAAATAACATCAGGAAGGAAAGTGGTGATCACCCTTCCCTTATAGTAGACTAAGTCTTGACATCCATCATGCCGTGCCATTAGCTATGTGACTAAGGATTAATGGAAACGACAGTCTAGAAACATCTGGAGTAGGACAGACTAGAACAGGCATGTTCAAACTTCAGCCCTCCAGATGTTTTGGACCACAACTCCCAGAATTCCAAGCCTGTATTTCCAATGGCAGAGGACTGTGGGCGTGGTGGTCCAAAACATCTGGAGGGTCGAAGTTTGGACATGCCTGGACTAGAACCTTCCACCTTATTCTGTTCTTTTTTAACTTGCGGGGAGGCATTTTAATTTTTTTTAAATATCTAGCTGCATTCAAAAATAACACACATGGCAGTCCAAAATGGTGTAAATGAACTCTTCTAGTTCCTTCTGCTAGGCAGGAAGGTAAGGCCATCTGACAGAAGCAACCAATGCAGATAATTCTAGTTTAAAGCTGACATCCATTTCCCCTCAATTGCTCTCCTCTGTGTCTCGTTCAGATTCTACCACAGAGAAGTATTTGTCCCCAGAAGTCTAACCTTTCCTTGACATTATAGCTGCTGCAACTTAGCAGTGTTCCCTTGTTGTACCGATAATAACTAGGGTGAACATTACCTCAAATTATGGCTGCGTGTATAGCGTGATTTCTCCTTTGTCATTTCCCTGCATGAAGCATAAAGACTGGCAAGCGAGAACAATTACATGTCTTGCTATGAAAGCAGGGGGATTAATAGACCCTTTTCAAGTATTCTGTGTAGTTCACAGAATACAAAGCCGCTGACAGAAGACAAAGAGTCGATTGGGGTTACTGCATTTCACAATTCTGAGAGCACTTTTATGATCTAGGACAGAATTTTCGAGGACATAGAAAAGAGCACCCCTTTCAAGCAGCTTCGTGGCACAGTGGTTAAATGCCTATACTGCAACTAAAAAAAAAAAACTGTGCTCATGAGCTGGGTTTCAATCCCAGGTAGCCGGCTCATGGTTGACTCGGCCTTCCATCCTTCCCAGGTCGGTAAAATGAGTACCCAGCTTGCTGGGGAGGGAGCAATGTGTAGCCTGTACAATTGAACTGTAAACCCGCCCAGAGAGTGCGTAAAGTGCTATGGGGCAGTATATAAGCAGAACACTTTGCTTTGCTTTTTTCATGGAGTCAAAACAATTGAATGACACATTAAAACTGCTGCCTGTCCACCTCGCTCTACTTGTGGGAGTGAGGTCAGTCCTCTACATCAGGCTTAAAATTTCTTCCAGTAAAATTGCATTAAAAACCTCCACTTCTGTAGGGAAACTAAAGGGGAAAACAGAAAAATGCACCCAAGTGATTGTTGCAGAATCGAAGTGCATGGTTTATGCTTTGTCAGGAAGAACTTACTTCCTTACTTGGCAAGTAACATGCCGTATATACTCGAGTATAAGCCACCCCAAGTATAAGCCCCCAAATTTTACCCTCCAAAACTGGGAAAACTTATTGACTCAAGTATAAGCCATTACACTAGAGTGGTATACCAGACAAGCTCTAAAGGGGCTGGGGGTAGTAACTGGCAACACGTGCTGGGATTGTGGAGGCAATTAGGGAGTTAACATCATAGAGTAAACTCGCTGATTGCCTTCACAGTCCTTGCACGGTTATCAGCCCCTTTATCATTTCATAACTAAGTCCCCTTACCCCTAAATCTTTCCAGATTTCAGAGGGTTCCCTAAAATTGCTTCGGGAAGGTAACCTTGCTACTTTGGAGTCCCAAGGTGAGTAAATTTTGATTGCATATTTTAAAAATAATTTAGAGTGCATGTTTTTTAAAAACATGCACTCAAAAATTATTTACTTTTGGGGCACCAAAGCAGCAGGGGTACCTTAAGAAAGCAATTTTTGGGAATCCCCTGAAATTTAGAAACATTGAGGGTTAAGGGGGCTGAGTTATGAAGCTCCAAAGGGGGTGCCCCTAAATCTTCTGAATGGAATCAGATGGGAAGGGGGGGCACTGCTATCGCCCATCCAATCAGTACTTGCCCTCCTCCTCAAGTTGGCTGAGCACCTAATTTTACCCCCCAAAACTGGGAAATTTATTGACTTAAGTATAAGCCGAGGGCATTTTTTTCAGCCAAAAATAAGGGCTGAAAAACTCAGCTTATACTCGAGTATATCCGGAGATTTGTGAAGAGAATTCATCAAATTCTGACAGGCCACATTCTCCTGTCCCTTTGGTAGTGTGTAGGGCTTGGGTATCTGTGGAATAGTTCAGTCACACCTTTTACAAAAGGAAAGGAAAGGAAGGGAGAATTTTGTCCACTCTTAATAACATCCACATTCCTTTTCTGGCTTTCATGAAATGGCTGATCAGTAGGGTATTATGTCCTTTAGTGGCTGCTTCCCTGACATTGGAAAAGGTCTCACTTGTTCAAGGTGGAATTGCCTTATTCTAAATCCAGCTTGCATCCTCTGTTTTTTCCATGACATGAAACATTTGCTACATAAATATCTGTAAGAGGCTTAAAATAAGCCCTCTCTTGTGCAACACTCCCCTCACTATTACAGTCTTCTAGGTAAATGATCCGCAGCATCAGCCACTGGTTGGGCAACAGTGCTCGAATGAAATTGGTATTTAATAATTGAACACAGAGTTAAAAGCAGCTGGAATCCTTCCCAGACCTCCATAAAGATATTAGGGTTCTGCCTTCACACATGGATAGATACGCTTTCCCCTAAATTCTGTGGCACAACGGGGCAAATGACGAATCACTAGTGGTGTAGATAGCATCCTTGCATAAGGACCTCAACATATCTTTAAAATTGTTAAGCAAAATTCAAATATCACTATGTCCAGGAGCTATATTAGCCCTACAGAAATTCAGTATCTCGTCTTAAGCAGTTACAAGAACTGGGAACAAAAATTAACTACTTTGATTAAAATTAGATTCAGAGAACAGGTTACAGATTCAGTGCAATGCTGTACACTCCAAGAAATAAGCCCCATGACATCAATATGGTCTGTTTCTAAGTGAACATACTGAAAACAGGATTGTTTGGTGTATCTAAAATCCCTAGCACTCTTACTAGGAGTAAGCATTGGATACACTAGGAATTACTTCTAGGCCAATATAGACAGAACTGCAATTACAATTAGCATATCCATATTATCTGATGGTGTGGTGGCTCAGTGGACTAAGGCTCCGAAAACTGTCGGCTGCAAAGTCAGCAGCTTGGCAGTTCGAATCCCGGGTGCCATGCAGCAGAGCGAGCTCCCGCTGATAACCCCAGCTCCTGCCAACCTAGCAGTTTGAAAGCATGTCAATGCAAATAGATAAATAGGTGCCACCATAAAAAGTTGGGAAGGTAAAACAGCGTTTCCTTGCAGCCATGCTGGCCATGTGGTCATGGGCTTGCACAACACTGGCTCTTTGGCTTGAATACGGAGATGAGCACCGCCCCTAGAGTCAGACACAACTAGTACGCATGTGTAGGGGGAACCTTTATTGTCTGATTAAGAAAGGTTGGTCCTCCGACGTATAATCCAACACAGTTCTGGAGAAAAGGACCTTAAGAAGCCAACTAGAAAAAAAAGACGATGAAGAAGGAAGAGAAGATTTAAGAACACTGGATGGTCCCGGGGGTGGGGGTGCACTTTGTAGTGTTTGATGGTATTATTGTTTATTATTGTTTATTGTATGTTTGTATTTTTCTAAAATAAAATAAAAAATTTTTTTAAAAAAGAAAGGTTGGTCCTTCCCTTAGACAGGGTGAATCTTCAGCCTCAGATGGCAAAGCATGGTAACTGGCCACTGTGATTCCTCCCCCTTCACCTACTAGAAGGGTTCCCCACAGTGCTACACATGTACCATGTCTCCAGATGGTTCTGCTTTCTAGCTGCTACTACAAGTACCACAGGAATGTATTCCCAACAGGTACCTTTATTAGTCTGTAGTAGGTAGGAATGGGCACAAAATGAAAAATGAAACGCTGATTCATTGGTTTGTTACTTAATGAAACTAAATGAAATGAAACAAACCAGGGAAGCAGCGTTTCGTTAGTAACAAACCAATGTTTTTTTTTTTAAGTTTAAAACAAACTGATCCATTTCTCTGTAAATGGCTTCCCTGGGTCCTAGAGAGGCAACACATTTAGTGTGAACCTTCCTTGGACTCTGCCCTTTAAGCCCTACAAATCTGAAGAGATTTGGGGTTCAGGGGGCCAAGTTATTCAACTTCAAAGGGGGTGCCCCCGGTAAAAGCACTTCTAATTGCAATATTATGTGCTTGAAAATAGTGATCCCAGGCAGCTAGCAGCGTGGAAATTACTGTGGAGCTTCCTCCCCTTGAAGCATCTCCAATTTGGAGAGGTTTGGTTGCAGAAAACAGTATTATTGTGCTCCAAAGGGGCTGTGGGGGGTACTTAATAGAAGGAGTGTGTGGATCGGCGTGCTGAGGGGAAGCTGTCAATTAACCCTTAAATTAATAAAGTGCACTGGACACACTCCTTCCATTAAGCACCACCACCTCCTTTGGAGCTTAATATCTCTGAACCAGAAACCCTAACTTTTCCAAATTTCAAAGGGTCCCCTAAAATTCCTTGGGGAAGTGACGCCTGGCATTTGCATGCCTGAGATCAGTAATTTTCCGTTGATTTTTAAAAAAAATTAATTTTTCCAAACTGCGCTTCCTACTAAATACAGCAGAGGTCCCAACATGTGTGACAAAACATCTTCTTTATGGGGAATAATTTAGAACTCTGCTCTTTTGAACCAAAATAATTGCTAACACCACCCAAGTTAATGTAACCCATTGGAAACGTCTACTGTTTTTAATTAATCTATTCTGTACCCCCATTCAACTATATAATCTTTGCTAACGACCAAAAGCTTCAAAGATGGTTTATACTGACTGCAGCATGCTGAGAATAATTGCCAACATAATCCATATTATTTGTTCTTCTTTTATTCAGACCAGAGACCTACTGCTAATTTAGACTTGCATAAGGAAAATTGCATTGTCAGCAACCTGCCAATTCTTAGTGAGGTGCTGGTTGCATGTCTGGGCATTCACCCAACTATCAACTGGGTGCATGATCAGGAATGCAACTACTGCATCGTTAATGTGGCATTTTCTCCTCAAGATTTATATGATTTCACTTAACACAGGCATACATTGGCAATAGCATTCTGGCCATCATGTTACCATCAATCACTTTAAATCCTGCTTTGGGGAGTATGTGAGATAAAAATCAAAATGAGTGAATGAATGAATGAATGAATGAATGAATGAATGAATGAATGAATGAATGAATGAATGA
>JAHTLZ010000225.1:11425785-11428285 GCA_023846285.1 Phrynocephalus versicolor
TGAATGAATGAATGAATGAATGAATGAATGAATGAATGAATGAATGACAAATGGACTAGCTATCACAGTCACTTCAATGGGACCATTTGCAATAAAAACAACAACATATCAACGGCACAACAAAAGACTTGGAGATTGTCTCATACTACCTGGGTTTCCCTGAGTCATGGAATCATAGATGAGTTTACAGGACTTCAGCAGGATGCTAATCTTTTTCTCCGGAGAATAAGCCTTGTGCATAGTTGTGAATTTGTGTAGGATTTTCTCCAGCACTGCCGATTCCGGTACACTTGTTGTGACTCCCAGGTCAGTGGTAGTTGTACTTTGTATGATTTGCTGGTTTTCCTTCAGAAGCTTGAAGGATCCGTCTTTGCTGTGGATCTCCCTTAAGTAGGTATCAATGGCCTCTTTCAAGGGCTTTAAGACACACTTGTGCAAAGCTGACTCGATAATCACCTCTAGAACAGGGGGAATAACACACAAGAGGAATATGTGAGAAATCATCATATGAGACTGACAGACATGGCCGTCTTCAAGTCAGCTGAGACACACATTCAAAGCACCCAACCAGCAGTTTTATCTGGTGAACCTACCAAAAGTATGAAAATATTTCCAAGCTCCAGACTCAGAAAATGAGCACTTTGTAACTGTCATAAACATAAAGCAAATTTAAGAGCTTGGCTGTAATTTGCCTTGGAAATTTAGAAGCTCTGACCTTGATCAACGTTTTTCATTTTACAGCGTATATATGTTTTATGTATAATTTGTATTTGCTTTCATGGTAAGTGATGGGGGTTGAATGAGAGTTTTATGTGGGATGTGTGTCAGGAGTGACTGTTATGACAATTGAAAGGTGCAAAAGCATATTTCTGAATGCAACTGCAACCTGATTAATCTGTGTGGTTCCTGGGCAGAAAGGTTCTGTTTGTATGTAAGAGTGTGTTATCACTGGTATCAGAAGGAGTCCCCATTTGCAAGTGTAAATGACAATACCAAACTTAACGTAGGGACTGGTAGGGGGAATCATTTGGACCGCTGCAAGATGACCTAATCCGGGCGGCCGACAGGGGTTGCTCTACCCTGTTGGTCCTCCTGGATTTGTCAGCGGCCTTCGATACCGTCAACCACGGTATCCTACTCGACCGGCTCTCTGAGGTAGGTATCGGAGGCACTGTTCGCAGTTGGCTCCGGTCCTTCTTGGAGGGTCGGCCCCAGTATGTGCAGCATGGCGGAGAGTTGTCGACCCCGTGGACACTCCCTTGTGGAGTTCCACAGGGGTCGTCTCTCTCCCCCACGCTGTTCAACATCTATGTAAGACCGCTGGCTGGGGTCATTCGGAGTTTTGGAGTCTGCTGTCATCAGTACGCTGATGACACGCAGCTCTATTTCTCCTTTTCCACCTCTGCAGTGGAAGCTGTCCGGACCCTCGACCAGTGCTCGGAGGCGGTTATGGCTTGGACCAGGGCCAACAGGCTCAAGCTCAATCCCGAGAAGACCGAGGTGATGTTCTTCGGGAGTTCGCCATCTGGGTATGGAGGCCCTCTCCCCACCTTGGAGGGAGTTTCCCTCCAGATGGCAGACAGGATTAGGAATCTGGGCGTGGTCCTGGATCCGGTGCTATCTCTGGATGCCCAGGTGGCTGCCGTGACCAGGACCGCGTTTTACCATCTTCGTCAGATTGCCCAGATCCGCCTGTACTTAGATGGTGACTCCCTGAGAACAGTGGTTCAGGCGTTGGTGATTTCGAGGCTGGACTACTGCAACGCTCTCTCCTCCGGCGACTGCAGCGGGTACAAAATGCGGCAGCCAGGCTGGTGGTAGGTGTGTGTCGCTTTGACCGCATCACCCCAGTCCTGGCCCAGCTTCATTGGCTGCCCGTTGCGTCCCGGATCAGATTCAAGGTCCTGGTTTTAGTTTATAAAACCCTCCATGGCTTGGGCCCGGACTACCTCGCAGAGCGGGTCGCCCAGCGATCAACCTCGGCCGGACCAGTTCGGCAGTTGCGAGCGCACTCACTTTGGGCTGCCACCCCCCAAGAGGCCAAGCGAACATCAACCCGCTCTCGGGCCTTCTCGGTGGCTGCTCCTTCTCTATGGAACAGCCTTCCCAGTGAAGTGCGCTCTGCAGAGTCCCTGCTGGCCTTTCGCAGAGCTGTAAAGACCATCTTATTTCGAGAGGCCTTCGGTGACCTATCTAAATAGTTTTTTTTCTTTCCTCCCCCCCTTTCCCGCCATCCGCTGTGATTTTTCTCAATGCTGGAGGACCGTGAACGAGGCAGGGTCCCTCAAGGGTGCCATATGATTTTAATAGTATGCTTATTGTTTGTTTATTTTATGTATTTGTGTTCTGTTTTAATAGCTGTTGAATTCTCAGCTTGTAAGCCGCCCAGAGTTCCCTCGGGAAGATGGGCGGGGTATAAATTCAATAATAAATAAAATAAATAAATAAATATGTAGACGTTTGTGATCGCCACACACTGCCAGACCCTTCAAACACTGTG
>JAHTLZ010000225.1:11430785-11444679 GCA_023846285.1 Phrynocephalus versicolor
CAAAGTTTCCCTGAATGATGGTCTACCTATTATGTGTCTTTTATATGAATCTACAGGATCACATAGACTTCGTGTTTATAACTGCTTATAACCTTATGGTTTACATTGACACTATGTTTTCAATGTTAGTTTCCATCACTCATAATTTTACATGGAACTTTACTCCCCTTTAACTGCTTGCATTCTCTTGTAGCTTTAATGTAATGTTGTCTGTTAATGCTGTAAGATGTTCCTCAGTTCCCTGTTTCCAATACTTGAACATGTCTTAATTGTACTGGACTACAGTATATATTATCCCTCAGTTTGTAAGCTGCCTTGGGTTCTTTTTCCCATGAGAAAGGTGGGTAAAATACCCTACAATAAAATAAAATAAAATAATTATTGGCGGTGATTCCATGGACCAATACATTGAAAGAGAAGGGAGCCCAAGATGGATAGGAGTTCCTTAAAAGTGAGATATTAAAGGCACAATCTAAAACAGTTCCAACAAGAAGAAAAATGGGAGATATCTAAAGAAACTACAATGGTTTACTAAAGAACTTTCAACTCAGCTAAGTATAAAGAGAAACAAGTACAGGAAATGGAAAAATGGGGAGTGCACCTAAGAGGAATATAACCAAATAGCTGATATATGTAGGGGGGTGGTAAAAAAGCTAAAGAACAAAATGAACTTAGACTTGCCAGAGAGATTAAAGATAGTGAAAAGGGTTTCTTTAGTTCTGTCCACAGCAAAAGGAAAAATAAGGAAATTATAGGCTCTCTGTGTGGCAATAATAACCAGTTACTAACAGGAGACAAGGAAAAGGTAGAACTATCTCAGTTTTCTCCAAAAAGGAAAAATCAGTTCCTTGGCACAAAGAGTAGATGAGGTAGGATGGGAATTGCAACATAGAATAGGTAGAGAGGTAGTACAAGGACACCTGGAAACATTAAATAAATTTAAGTCTCCTGGGCCAGATGAATTACAGCCAAGAATATTAAAAGAACTGGCAGAAGTAATTTCAGAACCATTGGCAATAATCTTTGAGAAGTCCTGCAGAACATGGGAAGCCCCCATAGACTGAAGGAGGGCAAATGTTGTTCCTATCTTCATAAGGGGGGGGGGAAAGAGGAACCAAATTATTACCACCCAGTCAGCTTGACTTCAATTCCTGGCAAGATTCTAAAACAAATTATTAAGCAGACAGTCTGTAATTATTTAAGTAGCAATGCTGTCATTACGAGAAGTCAACACGGGTTTCTTAAAAACAAGCAAACCAGACCAATTTGATCTCTTTCTTTGATAGAATTACAGGACTGGTAGATGAGGAGAACGCTGTGAATATTGCTTATCTAGATTTCAGTAAGGTCTTTGATAAGGTTCCCCATGATATACTTGAAAAGAAGTTAGTGGAAAGTGGGATAGATAGTGCCACTGTTAGATGAATTTGTAATTGTTTGACTGATCACACCCAAAGGGTGATTATAAATGGCTTCTCTTCATCTTGGAGAGATGTGACCAGTGGGGTGCCCCAGGGCTCTCTTCTGGGTCCGGTGCTACTCAATATCTTTATTAATGAGTTGGAAGAAGGAATAGAGAGTAGGCTGATCAAATCTGCAGATGATACCAAATTGGGAGGGGTTGCTAATTCCCTAGAGGACAGGATGAAAATCCAAAATGACCTTGACAGATTAGAGTGCTGGGCCAAAGCTAACAGAATGGGTTTCAACAGAGAGAAATGTAGGGTGAGGCATCTAGGTATAAAGAATGAATTGCATAGATATAGGATGGGAGACACCTGGCAGGAAAACAGTACAGTACCTGTGGAAGAGATCTGGGAGTCTTGGTGGGGCACAAATTGAACATGAGTCAGCAGTGTGACGCGGCAGCCAAGAAAGCCAATGTGATTCTTGGCTGCAGCAACAGAACCATAGTGTCCAGATCAAGGGAAGTGACAGTACCACTCTATTCTGCTCTGGTCAGACCCCACCTGGAGTACTGTGTCCAGTTCTGTGCACCTCAGTTTAAAAAGGATGTTGACAACCTTGAACGGTGACCAAGATGGTTGAGGGTCTGGAAGAAATGTTCAAGACATGTTCAAGTCTTCCGAGGAGTGGCATAGGAGGCTGGGAATGTTTAGCCTTACAAAAAGAAGGCTGAGAGGGGATATGATAGCTATGTTTAAATATTTGAAAGGATATCACATTGAAGAGGGGACTAGTTTTTTCTCCATGGCTTCAGAGACTAGGACTCAGGGCAATGGTTTCAAACTACAGTGGTACCTTGTATAAAGGAATTAATTTGTTACAAATGAAATTATGTTAAGCAAATTTTCCTTTATACAAATTCCCATAGGAATGCATTGAAAATGGAGTAATCCCATTTTATGTTGTACAGATTCTCCCCATAGGCGATTATGTTAAGCAAGTTTCCCTTATCTCCGGAAATTTTTATGTTGTACAAATTTTATGTTATACAAGCTGTTTGTTATACAAGGGTCCACTGTATAGGAAAAGAGATTCAATTTATTTATTTATTTATTTATTTATTCTTGTATTTATATCCCGCTTATCTACTACAAGTAGTACTTGGATTAAACATTAGGAAGAACTTCTTGACAGTTAGAGCTGCACCTGGAGTGGTGGAGTCTCCTTCTTTGGAAGTTTTTAAGCAGAGACTGGATGGCCATATGTCAAAAACACTGTGATGGGGGATTCCTGCATGGCAGGGGGTTGGACTAGATGGCCCATGAGGTGTCATCCAACTCTATGATTCTATTAATATTTTAGCTAAATGAAGTTTTGTTTTTCTTATTTCTTAAGTGTTTGTAAGCTGATTTGAGCTCTATCCTGGAAAGGTGTGGTATAAATGTAATTCATCATCATCATCATCATCATCATCATCATCATCGAAGCTAATTTGCTCACTGAAATGCAACAGTGATTTTGTAGTCATGTCATCTCACCCACAGATTGTTAGGGCTTAATTCCTAATTTTTAGGTTTGACCAAGGTTCCTTCTGGGGCATGTGTGCATGCAGGGGTTTTCCTCTGCTGTGCATCCACTGTGACTGTTTTTGTTCCAGTTGCAACTGAACTTGCAGAAGTACGCAACATTTGCTGCACAGGTGCAGGACAGAGCCCCAGCCAGCAGTGCCGACAATTAGAGGGGACATTGGGTTTGACCCTTTGATCCACCTCCAAGTACCATAAATCCTGAGAGGAGATGAGGAGGAGGAGGAGGATAGGAATAACCTATACTGACATTTAAGGTCCTAAAAGGACTTAGGAGTGAAATATTTGACATACTGCCTATCCCCATATATACTTGCCTGAAAATTATAATCTACCAGGAATCATAGAATCATAGAATCATGGAGTTGGAAGAGATCTCAAGGGCCATCTAGTCCAACCCCCTGCCATGCAGGAACCCCCATCACAGTATTTCTGACAGGTGTCCATTCAGCCTGTGCTTAAAAACCTCCAAAGAAAGATACTCCACTACCCTTTGTGGCAGCATATTCCACTGCCGAACACCTCTAACCATCAGGAAGTTTTTCCTAATGTTCAAATGGAATCTCTTTTCTTGTAATTTGAAACCATTGCCCCGAGTCCTAGTCTCTGAAGCCATGGAGAACAAACCTGTTCCCTCTTCAATGTGACATCCTTTCAAATATTTAAACATAGCTATCAGCCTTCTTTTTTTGTAAGGCTAAACATTCCCAGCTCCCTAAGCCGTTCCTCATATGACATTTCTTCCAGACTTTCAACCATCCTGATCGCCCTTCTCTGTACCTGCTCGAAGCCCTACTCCATGTCCCAACACGGAGACTGATACATCATGTGGAGATGAAAAGGATGGTTTCCTGAGCTGTTGCATGCCAGTGATGGAATGCTTTCCTCTTAGAAGTCCAACTACTATGAACATTATAGTATTTTTATGTTGGCGCCACTTACAACCCAGTTTTTTATCCAAGCACTGGGGGATTACATAGATAACCACTTGGTGTTTAACTCTTCAGTCTGTTTTAAATTTATTTAAATCGCTACACTGTTTCAGAGTGCTAGGATGTTAATCGTATTAATTTCTTTTAATATGATTTCACCGATTGTATCCCACCTTGGGATCAGTTAAGAGTTATGTATGGATCCAAAAGCTGGGCAGTAAGGAGAGCTGATGGGGGTGGGTGGGGATCTGTTCATTCAAAACGTGGCATTAGAGAATACTGTAGTTTTATGGACCATGGACTGCCAGATAAATGAGTGGGTGTTACATGAAATGAAACTTGAACTCTCTCTAGAAGCAACAATGACAAACATGAAGCAATCATACTTGAGGCATATCACAAGACAAGATTCATTAGAGATGACAATAATGCTGTGGAGAGTGGAAGGCAAAAGGAAAGACTGAAAATGAGATGGACTGAAGCCAAGGACTTGAGTTTCAAAAATCTTTGCATGGCTGCTATTGGTGGGAACTTCTGGAGTTTATTATTCAGAGAACATAAGAACATAAGAAGGGCCATGTTGGATCAGGCCAAAGGCCCATCTAGTCCAGCTTCCTGTATCTCCAAATGTGTCTGGGAGCGCACGAGACTAAATCTTTGTCTCCTGATACTACTCCCCTGCATCTGGTCCTTGAAGTACCCCTGTTTTAAGCCTGGAGATTATACATCTCCATCATGGTTTGTAACCTGTGATGGACTTCTCCTCCAGGAATCTGTCCAATCCCCTTCTGAAGGCATCCAGGCTAGATGCCATCACCACATCTTGTGGCAGGGAGTTCCACAGACCAACAACACTGCCATTAAGTCAGATACAACATGAAAAAAAATCTAACTGTTACAGAAGTCTAGGAATATTTGCAGATGGATGTTAATGTAAGGTATGAATATCTGTGGCTTTGATGCTCTGCCAGTTAGAAGTTTTTGGACCAACTTAATATACAGCAATCATTTGTGTATGAACATGTATGTGATAGAAGACTCATCTAAGTGAGCATTTCTACCAGAGGTTTGAAACACTAGTAGAATTGCCCAGAAAGTCTACTTTCTCACCTCCAACCAAGCTGATCACCCACCTAGTCCAACACACCATATCATTTATGTAAGACATTCTCTCATGCTTCAAGGTAGAGTTGAAGGAATAATGAACTAATAATGGGGAAATAGAGCCACAGTAAATAAAACATCCTAGATCAGAGCCTCACCCTGATTTCTGCTTGGTTCCCACATCAGAATTCTACTACCATGATGTAATGGATGGGGTTCTGAGCTTTTAAGCTTGCTTTTTAGCAAGGGGGAGGGGATTTTTCTCATTCAAACCCTGTTATGCAATGCAATAACCTCATGCATGCCTGTCCTACCAAGAAGGGTGGGGTACAAATGCAATAAAAAAGAAGCAGTAAGTAAGCTAACGAAGGCTTGACCATGGTACATCTTTCCATAAAGTTCCCTTTGGGAGACTGGCTGCTTCCAGGCCTAGTGCTAGATGGCATGGTATATAAATCTAATAAATAATGACAAGTTAACATATTGACATGCAATGTTCCCTTTAAGGCAGGCACAGGCACACACACCTCTGGCCCCTCCATACAGGGCTTTTTCTCCCCCATGCACCTGTTGTGACCATTTGTGGCACACAAAATAGAGCCCCATGCAGCAGGGACAAAAATTAGAAGGTATGCTATTGACATTTGGAACAAAAGATGAGTCCATTAATCTTCTTTGGAAATATCAACATCTGAAATGCTAATAGAATCCCACATGCTGTCTTTAGGATTGTGGGATTGTAGGATTGTAGGCAGTAGAATATGCTGCCGCGGAGGGTGGTTGAGTCTCCTTCTTTGGAGGTTTTTAAGCAGAGGCTGGATGGCCATCTGTCAGAAATATTGTGATGGGCGTTCCTGCATGGCAGGGGGTTGGACTAGATGGCCCTTGAGGTCTCTTCCAACTCTATGATTCTATGATTCTATGATTCTAGGTCAAAAAGGTCAACTTTCCAAACTCTAAGCAAAATGTCTTAGGCTGGGCCTGCTAAGAGTAGACTAGAAATGCAAGCACTTACCGAGTTGCTCATCTGTGTAAACAGCTTGGTCCATGAAGGACTTCAGCTCCATGCTTTGGATTAAGTAGCTCTTTAATTGTGTCATCATTAAGCGGATCTCTTGGAGCATCTCAGTGCTGGAGCTCTGCTTGGCCATTATCTCCAGACTGTATATTTTATAATCCTGCACCAGATTGCCAAAGTATGAGTCGTTGTCCTGGGCCAACTCCACAATCTTCTTCTGGAGCTTCCTGTCAGCAGACAGGAAAGCCGTGAAGACGTGGCTCAGACTGACCATGGACAGCCGGCTCCTGGCCCTGCCTAAGATCATGGAATGGGTCTTCTTTACTGAAGGGCTGGTCACTGACTCCAGCTCATCCTCGGTGCTACTAGTAGAATAAGAGTCAGGCTCAGAAGCAGACGTCGTTACAGGGCAATGCAGTGAGTCACAAGAACTTTCACAATCTGTAGCGCTGGCAAGTTTAACGCCCGGTTTTGATTCCTTTCTTGCATCGGAGCAAGTTTTCTCTCCTGGAGGCATGCTTTCCTGCGAACTGAGCACTTCTGACGCTTCAGTGATGACATGCTTTGAATGAACGGAGCTGGCCGATGAGGGCTGTCGAGAAAGCCTCTTCTTTCTTGGGGGTGGAACTGGAGGTCCTGTTGGCTTCTCTGTGGGTTTCCTCTGCAGCTCAACTCCAGGCTTTCCTTCTTGACCTTCTGAGGGGGTGTCCTCTATCGCTGGTTCAAACACCTCTGGATCTTCCAAGCACTGGAGCTCCTTCACACAACTGGCAGTCCCAACTGTTGTGTGAATGGCTGCCTGTTGCTTCCCTCCTGCCCCTGAAGCTTGCCCCGATTGGTCACAACAGCTCTTTCCCGAGGGCTTTTCATATAAACTCCTCCTTGGCGGAACAGAAGGAGGCACTTTCTTCTTAGAATTTGAGATTGAAAGGTCCCCAGGAGGCAAGCCGGTTTGCCCCTCAGATGCGTTGTCCTTGCTCATCTCAGTCCTCATCTCCTTTTGGTCCTTCTCTAGAACCTGAGTGTGGTTGTCTTCAGAGGTGGTCATGGAAGGTTTCTTAGGTTGCTTCAGAGCATGCAGAAGTGGCGGGGGTGGCGGAGGGGGGCGGCGACTCTGAGGTCTTTTCACAGTATCCCCAGTAAAAGGAGCGTCCGTGCAGTTGGGCGGAGGAGGAGGAGGAGGAGGAGGAGGAGGAGAAGGGGCATCTGGGGCAAACCGACAGCTTCCCTCTTCTACAAAAATAGGATTCACAAACCACAGTTTGTCACTTCCTATTGACAGCTCAGTTGCACATGAACTATTGTCTGTGCCGCTTGCAAAACACCGGGCTGAGTTTTTTCTTGCGTGGGCTGTGGTGAAAGCAGGGCCTTCCACAGAAGAGGGAAACCTGTGCCCTTGCTTTTGGTTTAACGAGGAATCCCAGAATCCTGTTCAAAGAAAGTTGAAACATTACTAAGCTTGAGAATGGAAAAGACGACGGTGTCTTAACCCGAGATTTAAAAATGAGAAGAAGACTTGCATAACAAGAGAACTAACGTATTTTGTATTGCATAATTCAGTTTCTCCCACACTCAGACTCTTCTTTATCTGTTTTTCTTTTTTCTTTTGCTTTCTTACTCTTTTAAGCTGTTCTGCCATCAGATATTAATAGGATAGTTACTGAATGGTCTGGAATGGGCATCTGAAGCAAACTCTGGAGGCCTGGTGTGGACTGGAAGTGACCTCCAGTCCATGCAGAATGGGCCTTCAGGCCACACAGTGGGCCCATGTTGTACTCCCGAGCCTAAGTGTGGCCCCAGTATGGACCAGAAATGACCTCCGAGCACCAAAAGTGACCTCTGGGCTGTGTGTTGGCCACACCAAACCCAGTACTGCCCAGCCATAGCCTCCATAGAGCACCCCCGGCAGCCACAGCCTCCACAGCATTCCCCGGACCCTCTCTCTCTCCCAACCTGGTCACCCAGCCAAGGTCAGACAGAGGTGTGTGAGCACACATTGACACCTGCACCCACAAAACCTGGTGCTTCTCTTCATTCCGCTTCCTGGCTTGGCCACCAAACCCTCTAATAAGTAGCTTTTTGGAACCCAGCTACCACATTTGCTCTCTCACTCCTCTTGCTTGACTCCCTTATTACAATTAATCCCCCCCCACACACACACACAAAGCCAAGGTTTATGCAATGTAATGTTGGCATTATAACTTAACATGAAACTGAGCAATATTTCAGCTAATGGGTCTGCTCTATTTGGGACTACTAACAGGATAGACTGCTTTCTTTTAAGGGCCGTGTGTAGAAGCTTTGGAAGTGTCACCTCAAAATGGGGAATTCCTCCTTTTAAAAAAAGTGTGGTTCTGGAGGAAGTGGAAATTGACAGTAATTAAGCAATTTAGATTATAAAGTCTTTCCTTTTAGGAAAGAAAACCTGAGTTACACTATCTGCCACCACCTCCTTATCCAGCTCTTGGTTTTAGGCTTTGCTAAGCAGCAGTGGAGCAAAACAAAGAATCATAGCTCTATGATAGAGCATATGCTTTACATTCAAAATGACCCAGGACCAATCCTAAGCATCCTCAGATAGGGCAGGAAAGAATCCTATCTGAAAGAGGGGAGCCAATCAGTGCAGACCTGGCTTCCCCAATGGTCTTGCTGGACACTGATGAGGGGATATAAAGGTTTAACACAATTACTGTGTACAGGTGTAAACAATGGCTCATGAAGAAAAGTGATGGGGAAATTGTGTCCTTTGAAATATGATGTTAGGACAGCTTTATAAATAATGTGGACCACCAGAAAGATAGCGTTAAGTCAAAACTGAATTCTTGATGAGAGCTAAAGTGCCTAACCTTGTGCTATCATACTTTGGATGTATCATGAGAAGAAAAGACTAACCAGGAAAGATAAGCATGCTAGAAAGCAGGTGGACATATGTGTATTTTTTGGAGAATGTTGCCTACAGAACGCTGATAACGTTGTACGAATCTCCATCTACTAGGAATGGTTGACGGCAGTAGGAGAAGCAAAACAACGAAGATTGAATGATTCAATAGAGGAAGCCATATTATTCAGTTTGCAAGACATGAGCACAGCGGTTAATAAAAGGATCTTTTGGAGATCATTAATTCATAGGGTTACCAACAACCTGACACAATACCAACTGCAGGTTCAACACACTGGGAGGAAATTAACTTGTAGAAGGCTAATGTTAGACAAAAGAAAAATAGATGAGGCAAGTGTTTGGCCTGAGTGCTATACGAGCAAGATGGAAGATTCATGTGCTCTGAGACTTTAATTTCAGCAGGATTTATTTATTTATTTATTTATTCATTCATTCAATATCCTGCTCCCATTAGTGCCAAGGAACAGCCAATCTTGTAAACTTTAAATGAGCTTGGAGGGTTGTGCAAGGGCGCTTTTACACGACCCCTAAGATCCGCTGGCCACTTAAATTCAGACCAGAGATCTTAGGGGCTTGTCACTCTTCCTGTGTTCCCACCCCCTCAGCATTCCTGGCTGCTGGCTGCGTGAGGGGAGGGAGAGAAAAAAAGGAAGAAAAGAGCATGGCTCACCTCTGTTCTGGCTCTCCCTCTTGCCACAGCAACATTCCAGTCTCTTAAGGAGCTCTTAAGGAGTTCTTAAAGGAGCGGGAGCCAAAAAAACAACAAGCAGAAGCTAGGAGAGCCCCGCACTCACTATCGTTACACTGCATTTTCACCTCCAGAGAGCAGGTACTTGAAAGGTGCGCTGGGACGTGCTTATGGGGGCGTGGTCGCACTTAATTTCCTGTAAACTCCAGAGCTGGTGGGGAAACATTTCTAAGCTCCGGAGCTGGGAGCCATTTGCCCCGGAGTTTAGGGGTCGTGTATAAACGCCCCAAGCCTACGTGGCCCAAATGAAACTGAAACCTGGACGTTTTATTTTCCTGAACTCGCTAAATGTGAACTGCGGATTTCCAGCTTATCACTTTTGCTCAGCCACACCACACCAGCTATATTTAGAAAGAGAGAGAGAGAGAGAGAGAGAGAGAGAGAGAGAGAGAGAGAGAGAGAGAGAGAGAGAGAGTCCCATGTCCAATAAGGCACAATGTTGGTGGAGAAAATGGTATTTGAGGAAAGACATGCTACAAACTGATAGAGTTCAATGTATTCTCGAAGGCTTTCAAGGCCAGGATCTGATGGTTGTTGTGGGTTTTCTGGGCTGTTTAGCTGTCTTATTGAGGTTTTTCGTCCTAACCTTTCGCCAGTCTCTGTGGCCGGCACCTTCAGAGGGCAAGGGGCTAGAATTCTCTCTCTGCTCCGGTGTACAGTGTGAGTTTGTTGAGTATTTATAGCTGTGGGACAGGGATTTTTGTTCTATTCAGGAGATTGTTTCCAGGATCTCTGTGTTTCTTGTGATAATTTTTAAATGAATTTTGTTGGGTCAGGTAAATAAGGAGAGTTGTGGCTGCTGCTGCTGCTTTTGCTGTTGTTCTGATAATGGGGGGTTAAGTATTTCACTGTACTCCGAGGGGATGATCTGTATCTGTAGCTGATGGGTGTCATTAGCTGTTCTATTGTGTGAAGTGATCACTGGTGCTTGTGGCTGGTAGGAGATTATTGATAGAGTTCACTCCAGAATAATCTTTGGATGTTGGCTGCTCCCTTAGATATCTGACATTAAGATCTGACGTGCAGAAATGTATACCCTCTCTATTTCATATATGCTCACCCTGTAATATTTGCATTAGAAATATTCACAGTACTCCCCCACCCACAATTTTACTGTCACTCACAAGAGTCTCAGATCCTAAAAATATATTGCCTTATTTTGATCATTATAATGTGTGCCATTGGAGACAAGCTGTTTGCATCATATAGTGAAGGATGGTGTTTAGTGACGGATGCTAGTCCGCTTAGTCATAGCACACATTCAGGCTGGCACGCTGGGAATCGGTTTGTTTGTGAGACCAGTTCCATATGCTCACCATGCCACCCTGGACACACCAAATCTTGCCTGATTTTGGAAGCAGAATGTGGTTTTTATTTGGATGAGGAACCCGTGGAGGCAGGGCTACAAAAGATTCCTGTCTGAAATCTGGAACGCTCCTGTTGATCAGATTTGATTAAATTGGCCTAAATACATCAATGGCAAAGCACTTGGAAGTGCTACATGACGCGAGATCTGAGCTTTGTTAAATATTACAACTGGCTAGGGAGTCTCTGCTATAAATCAAACTTATCCTGACCAATATGACCTTAACACCTTCTTGGTTGAAGGGCTTTCTTCAGGCATGCCCAAACTTCGCCCCTCCTGATGTTTTGGACCACAACTCCCAGAATTCTAAGCTTAGATTGCTGATGGCAAAGGACTGTGGAAGTTGCGGTCTAAAACATCTGGAGGGCTGAAGTTTGGACATGCCTGGCTTTCTTGATTGTAGCTCCAGAGCCCTGGAAAGTCTTTCCAAGGGTTGTTCAATTATTCCCTTCCTTTGTGTAGTTTGCTAAATGATTTCATTTTCTTCCACTTTGAAGAGTCCTCCCACTCACTTTGGGCCACTTTCTGCTGTTCTTCACATTTCTTATATTTATTTTCGTGTCTTGTGTATTCAACTATTTCTTTTTTATACCATCTGCTGCCTTACACAATTGTATGCACACAGATTGTGGGCTATGTGGAGAAAGGCAGTATATAAAATCCATAAACAAACTGCAGGCACAAACACTCCCAATTAGCAGCCTTCTCCAGCTGCTAATGATACAATCTTTCATCCATTGCAAGCAAAGGTACACGTCTAATGCTAGGTTATGATGGCTATTAGTCTTATCATCAAAAAAGGAAGACAAAAGAGCGTGAAGTTTGACATAAAATTTGCACATGGTGATTAATGCACATGGAGAATATGGTACAGTACTCTAGTACTGTGGTACAGTATTCTAGTACTATAGTACAGACAGTACTATAAGCCAGTATTGACGAATCTATGGCATGGGTGCCAAAGGTGGCACATGGAGCCCTTTCTGTGGGCACGTGACATCGCCCCTTCAGAGACACGGCACTTACCCCTCCGCTCGGAGCACACCACTGTGCTCTGTGCAGAGAGCCGGGCAATGGGGAGGCAGTAGCTTGTGCGCTCATTTGTAGCCCCAGTTTACTCTCCAGCCATGCTGCTCTGGGCATCCCAAAAGCGGTGGGGCTGGACAGTAAACTGGGGCTACAAAGGAGCTCACAAGCCACTGGCCCCTCTTCACCCAGCTCTCTGCATGGAGCCAGGAGAAGGGGAGGCAGTGGTTTGTGGGCTCCTTTGTAGCCCGTTTATTCTCTGGCCATGCCACTTTTGGAATGCCCGGAACAGCGTGGCTGGAGTAAATTGGGGTTTCGAATGAGCCCACAAGCCACTGCCACTCCCCCTGGCTTTCTCAATGGTGTATCTGCCTCTCTACCCAGGGCAAAGAGTTGGATGGGGTGCTACTCTTCAGGAAAGCAAGGATCAAAGAGCAGGTTTTCGAATTTCCCACATCCACAGCATCGCAGTTTGGTAGTTAGGCGCTAAAAGGTTCGCCTTCACTGCTATAAGCTAACCATAAACGAAACACATCTCGCCATAGTAAGAAAACCAATGAAAGGACTGGTTTGTCCACTTGTACAGTTCGGTCATCCAAGTGCTGGCTGTTTATGTGTACTGTCTGATAGTTTTTTATCTATATAAATTAGGCTTGGATAAGGCTGCCCTTCTGATAGAAGGCATCTCCAGACAGACGGCTGTCCCCGATAGCTTATGGTTGTAACTATACCAATGCAACAAACTGGGGAAAGGGTTGCTTGTATCATTCGCTGCCAACAGTGCCAACCCAGTACAAGCTGCCATCATGGGCACATCTGAAGCAGGGTGTGACATCACATGAGTGGAATGTAATGTGCCATTCCCACACACACACTTCCATGGTCACACAGGTTTGGAAGTGCAGTTTTAAGACAGAGTGAAAGAATGGTATGGATCCTCTACAGCAGGGCTGTCCAACAGGTAGACCGCGGGCTACTGGTAGTCCGTGAAGGGTTCAAAAGTAGCCCGCCAGTCATCAATAAAAAAATGTGAGGGGATAAGTTCTCCACCCCTCCCTTCCCCATCCCAAGGATCACCACTGCCCCAGCAAAGTTCTGGGTCTGCCAGCCCACTGTCTTAGCTGAGTGGGCAGTTCAAGGGTCATGAGCATGTGCATGGAATGGATAAAATTCGTAAGTAGAGGTATTAGTGTAGTAGCCCTAAGGCACTCTAGGCTGTCCTGCTCTACAGGACTAAGTGAAGGTGCAAAGGAGAAACTGAGGACACGACCACCAGGACAGACTTACAGGATGGTCAAGGAAGGGACAAAGGGGTGGCAAGGGCAGTTGGGGAAGAGGTGGACAGACAACCAGTTGGGGGGAAAGATGGTTCTGTACAACCTGGGACTGCAGTGCTTCTGTAAACAACAACAACATAGTCCTAAACACTTGGGAAGCATTCGACTAGTGATTGGTAATACAAAATCCAGCATAGTCTGCTGTGTGATGATGATGATGATGATGATGATGATGATAACAACAATAATAATAATAACAATAATAATAATGGTCCCAGTGGTAATTGGCACGCTGGGTGCGGTGCCCAAAGAGCTAAGCAAGTATTTAGAAGAAATTAGAGTTGACACAAGTCACCATCAGTCAAATGCAGAAAGCCGCCTTACTGGGATCTGCTCGCATAATTCGCTGATACATCACTGAGTCCTAAACGCTTGGGAAGCGTTTGACTAGTGATTGGTAATATAAAACCCAGCACAGATAGCTATAATAATAATAATAATAATAATAATAATAATAATAATAATAATAAT
>JAHTLZ010000225.1:11444689-11473961 GCA_023846285.1 Phrynocephalus versicolor
ATAATAATAATAATAATAATAATAATAATAATAATAATAATAATAATAATAATAATAAAAAACCAGAGCAGGAAATAAGCAATTTGGGCACCATTTAACCACAGTAACTTGCCACAGTGTGTTACAACAGGAATTGTTGTGTATTTGACCATTTTCTGTGAAGTGTAGTTTTAGCCCCTCATATATTTTTGTAAAGTGGAGCACAAAGCCACACAGTTTAAGTTCCCCTGTGAATATTCTTCCTTTTACATAAGTTCAAGTAGTCTCCTCTTCAGAAGGAGCTGGGTTTGCAGTGGCAGCCTGGTCTGGAAAATGTTTCTGGTCACAAAAAGCACTGTTGACAAACATAAATCCTCTTCTAGTTAAGAAGTTACTATGAGTTTTTAGGAAGATATTTTCTGCACAACTTACCTATCCCCAGGCTAGAGATGAGTTCTAGGTCTGTAGCACTACTGGCTTCCAATATTGCTTGTGGCAGTCTCAGCGTGAAGGGAAGCAAATCTCTAGGGAATAAGAAGCAGCAACAGCGATTGAACATAGTTTGACAGAAAAAGTTTTTTTCAGAAGGTCTTATGTTATTTTATCTCTTGCTCTAAGCATTTGGAAGTACTTACTATCAGCTCCCTGAGACAACTTTTGTTTTTTGGGTGGCCAACAAAGAGGCTAGATAAAACCCTTTAAGATTCATAAAGGGCCGGCCCTGCCATCAGGCAAAGGATACAGTTGGCTCAGAAAGCAAAATGGCTGGAGAACAACAACAGGGCACTGGAAAGTATTTGTATGCACCACCTGCTTTGCCACACACTCTCTAGTCTAAACTACTGCTCTCAAGAGTGGTGTCCTGTCAACAGCACTGAAATCAGATTCAACTGGCAGTCTAGTCCATATTTATAGGGAAAACTGAGGAGAGAGGTAAGGGCAGCCTTTCATCCATCTTGTCTTTTACTTCAGGCAGAAAAAAGTGTCCAATCTTTTATATATGGTTTATGTATTTTGGCCATTGGAAGTCTTGCTTACTTAGTAGGTTTATTGTGGATCTGGAGCAAAATCTCCCCCATGTATATCATGCCAAACCTTTAGTTTGGAAGCAAAAGTCATTTGCAGAATATGCTTTCTGATATTGGTCAGAATCCTCTTATGTACGCCTGCCAATGCCCACCATCGGCATAAATCCCAGCAGCAAACTGCCACAAGTTAAGAGGTCAGTGTTGGCATTTGATGCCACACACCTGTCACATGACTTAGTTTGCAACAGCAAATGCCTGTGCTGGTTTGTTAACTTGTGGCAGTCTGGATTGAAATTTATACTCTGGGCCCTGGGGGTAACGCTGGCATAGTTCTTCAGGTGAGTTCCATCCTGCCATGGGAACACGTATGACTACATAATGTCAGTGTTGTGCCAGCAGCTAGATCATCAGGCTTTGACCAGGAAGTTTGGTTTCAAATTGCTGCCAAGACATTAATGCCTCTGAGAGAACTTGGACTTATTTCTCTCTTTCTCTCTCTCTCTCTCTCTGCTTTGCCTATCTCATAATGTAAGGAGATGACTAGAAAGCAATATTGCATGCAGTGGTTTGAGTTGGAAGAAATGTAGGAGAACCTGAAGAGAGCACGATCTCTGTGCATATGAAAAGTGCTTCCTTTCCAGTATTCTGCCCTGGAGAAAGTGAGAACAGGGATCATGGGAGGGTTAGTATAAGTATGCTTATCATTCAATGAGAGTAAAAGAACAAGTTAGATTTGCCTATTGTGTTTTCCATCCCTCATTATGGATATTTTTCTTTTTTTCCTTTTAACCATTCATGTGGGGTTTTTTTAGTTTTGTGTTGTGTCATTACAGTTGTGACCGACTCTTTGTGACTCCATGTCCATGGAGTTTTCTTGGCAGGAATACTGGAGTGGTTTGCCAGTTCCTACTCCAGGCGCCTAGCTGCCTAGATGCCCTAAGCACATCCGATCTCGAATGATTTCGGAAGCTAAGCAGGGTCTGCTCTGGTTAGTACTTGGACGGGAGACCACCAGGGAATACCAGGTGCTGTTGGCGCCTAGAGTAGGAACTGGCAAACCACACCAGTATTCCTGCCAAGAAAACTCCATGGACATGGGGTCACGAAGAGTCGGTCACGACTGTAACGACACAACACACACACACACACACTCTAGGCGCCTACAGCACCTGGCACTCCTTGGTGGTCTCCCATCCAAGTACTAACCAGTTCCGACCCTGCTTAGCTTCTGAAATCAGGCATGTGCTTAGGGCATCTAAGCAACTGTTTTTAGTTTTAATGTTGCCTTTTAATGTTGTAAGATACCTTTTTAAATTCCCTGTTCTTAAGGTTGAATATGTCTTAAATGTTCTGGGCTGCATGTTGTCCCTCATTATTGTCAGCTGCTTTGCGTCCTTTTCCAAGGAGAAAGGCGAGATACAATATTCAAAATAAATAATATTGCAGTGGGTAAACATGGTCAAAATATTTTGAGAGCCATCAGGACTTCTGGTTTTGGTTATGCTGTGGCAAGACAACTTGATAAGTTCTGCAGCTTATCAAGTTGAATTCCTCCAGATAAAAGGGATCCTAAGAAGGGTAAGTCTCCTTGGAGGGGAGGCAAAGAGAGACAGCACCTGCCTGACAATGAAGGGAGTAGCGGTGAGCTTCGTTGGCCAAGGAAAATGTCTTATCTCCCAGTGGAGGAAAACCGGATGTCATCAACTGCGTTGATGACAATGGCATGAGCTGTTGGCACCAGTGAAGTGTAAAAAGCTTTATACATTTGGTCTGTTGAGAGTAAAACAGCTTTCATCCCTCTATATCCCTCTGCAAATATCTTTGTGATATTTGGAATTCTCTCTTCAAACAAGCTCTAACCACCACCACCCCTTTTGTAGAAGAGCAGCTTTCAGTGAAGGGGTGTGAATATGTGGAAAGACAGAGCCATCTGAAGAAGTGATCTCCCCCACACTTGTTTTATGAATTTGCCTTTTTGCCTATTGCTTTCATGGACTGTTCTCTCTCTACTTGTGGTGGATATAAGCACACAGCTTAAGAGCAGTACTAGGAAAACTGTTTTTCAATGTTTATATGACCTTGGTTGGATTCTAATGTTTTCAAAATAAACTTCTGGACAGTATATGCACTCTGCTTCATTTCCCTTTTTCTTTTTCTTTCTTCTTTTTCAATCCAGTCGCCTGCTTCTATGCACCTCCCCTTTGGAAACTAAATGGCAGAAACTACAATTACAAGTGATATTAACTCTTTGATGTGAGCTATAAGAACACAATGAGTTGGAAAATGTTATCAGATCAACAGTTTGCCAACATACTTCTTTGTGGATTACAAAAAATAATAGATACTCTTACATCACAGATGGATTCACCTTTTGAAGATACAGAGATTTTAAATCTTGATCTGGATATAGAGCCAGACCAGAGGACTGATTTTAGTCTACCGATAACTACAACACGAACTGTGCAGAATGAAGTGAAGAAAGCTAAATTTATTCTTGATCAGGAGATAGAACCAGAACAGAGAGCTGATCTTAATCTGCAGACATATACAGTAAGGGCACTTTTACACAACCTCTAAAATCCGGTGCCAACTTAAATTCGGACCAGAGATCGTTTAGTTTGTCGCTCTTCCTGTGTTCCCACCCCTCCGCATTGCATTGTTCCTGTCTGCGTGAGGGGAGGGAGAAAAAAAGGGAGAAAAAAATGCAGGCTCACCTCCGCTCTGCCGTTGGGAGCTGCCCCGAGCCGTCCCGTAGTGATTCCTGTCTCTTAAAGGGGCAGTGGGGACAAAAAAACAAACAGAAGGCGAGGCAGCCCGGCATTCACAGCTTTACAATGCACATTGGAAGATTTTTTTACCTCTTGGAGGCCAGGTACTTGAAAAGTGCACTGGGAAGCGCTTAAGTGGGTGTGGTCGTACTTAATTTTTTTTTAAGTCCGGAGCTGGTGGAAAAACATTTTAAGCTCCAGATCTGAGAGCCCTTTGCCACGGATCTTAGGGGTCATGTAAAAGTACCCTAAGATCTGTGCAGGATAAATTTGTTCTATTGGATAGGGATACAGAGGAGATAAGAGTTTGGTAACTTTCCTAAAGCAAAGCGACTAATAAGGTATAAAAACAACTTATGAAGACAAAGAGAAAACCCAGAAAGGGGATTTTTGGCTTAGTGATTCAATTACGTTAAAAGTTTGTCTTCTGTATTTTGATTGTCTAAAGCTATTAATGGCTTGTCATGATATGGGAAATTGAAAATGCAAATGTGAAGACCAACCTGAAATATAAATAAATGCTAATCTCTTAGACCTTTAACAGAATTGTGGTAGTTAGGTATAGATAAGAACTTGTATACATAAAGTGAAATCTGCAGACCAAGATGTAACCCTTTTATTTTGTTTAGTGTAGAAAATAAATAATGTTAAAAACATATTTTGAGAGCCATCAGTAGAGTCTGTCTCTATTTCCAGGCCAAGGTCAGTTATTTAAAAAGCAGTTTGGAACAAGACAGTTTGGGTTAGCTTTCTAGCTGCTCTGAGTTCAGCTGTAGCATTTCAACACTACAGGAAGTCTTTTCTTCCTCTTCTTCACATGACTGGCACAAGTACTAGAGAAACTGCTTGCCTGGCAAATCCTAGGAAGGCTACACACAACTACGTCACTATCACCTCTTCCATCCTCCCCCTTAACTAGTGTTTGTCTTGCATTAACCATAAAAATGTGCAAACTGTGTTTTCTTTTTTAGGAAGTATGTTCATTTGGAGGCAATTTTATTCAACCACAGGTTTCCTCTAGGCTAGTCCAAATGCTTGATTTTAGCAGATGCTTAATTATTTGCACAATTTAAAAAAAACATAAATCAATTTGCAACACCTTTTTTGTGAGTGCATATGGAAACACCAAATATGTGAAACGCTGTGACCCACAAAGCAAATTTAGCATTTGAGGAATGATATGAAATACATCCTTTATGTTGACAGTGGAGAATTTTGGCCTTCCTGGTCTACTGGACTGCAATTTCCATAATTCTTTACCATGGTTTGCTGCTGAGGAATGAAATCTAGCAAAATTTGGTGAGCCAAAGATTATGTTCTAGAAACACATCAGGACTTCTGACAGTGCAACAGGCATATCTTTGGTGAGCAACTCAGATATGGGAGCCATTCCCTGTTGGTTCTGGGAATTACGGTTCTCCAAAAACAACTTTGGGGCACTGTAGCCCTGAAATCTTATTGCGTGATTTCGGGCCTGCAAAGACTGTAGACTTCTGTTGCATACTAAAAGTTTCCCGTTCCACACCCTACAAGCTCTGATGTCTCCCACTCCCATCCCAAGGATTCAGAAAGCCAAAGGCCTAGGGTGCGTGAAAGTCCTACCTATGGAACCTTCCTTAACACCCATTAAGTATGGGTCATTAGCTATGGCATTGCTGGTGGAGGTGTGAAGTGCTTCTGATTTTTTCTGGAAGTTGAGTCATGGCTACTGGATTTCTTTTTTGAGAGATAGAAACGTTTCGCTGTTCATCCAAACAGCTTCATCGGTCTGAATACAGCTGGTGCAAATCCTGACTCTTATAGGCAGCTTTGACCTCTAGTCACCCTGGCCTTAATTAGGCTCATCAGATGAACAATGGCCTAAATAGGCTCGTTAGGGAGACAATGGTATCCTTAGCCTTGAGGTGAACCATGGCTTAAGGTGCTGAAACCTATCAAGAAAGGTTCGTTAATGGGTCGTTAGCTATGGCCTTGGTGGTAAAGGCTTTTTGATTTGTCTCGGTAGTGTGGAAAGCACAGCTTGATAAGTAGCAGATAAACTATGCCGGAGGCCACCACCTCTGTTGAGGGAGGGATTTTCAATGCTCACATGAATGGCCTCCCTTACTCCTCTTTCAAACCACCTCTCTTCTTTGTCTAATATGTGTACATCCTCATCATTGAAAGAGTGCCCTTTCTCCTTCACAGACATATTGCTTCTGATTTGTTTGGGGATTGATGAAAGTACCACTTGATAAGTGGCAGACAATTTGTGTCAGAGTCTACCACGTCTTTTGAGAGAAGGGTTTTCAATACACACATGAATAGCTTCCCTGATCCCCTTCTAAAACTATTTCTCTTCTCTGTCACCTTACCTCCCTCCTGAGGTAATAGTCAAATTGGTTAGAAGATACACTCGTGATTGCATCCTCAAGGCTACTCAAGATAAGGAGGTGGAAATCAATAAATCCAAAGTGACAATACTGAAAGATGTCCCTTGGGAGGTTCGCCAACTGCGGAAAGAATATACATTTCTTACCAAACTCCTGCTCAAGCATGACATAAGATATAAGTGGCTCTACCCCCAAGGTCTGTCCTTCCAATGGGAAGGCAAACTACAGAAAATTGAATCCCATCAGAAAGCTAGAGCCTTCGCTGAAAAAAATGCAAGGAAGTTGGGCTACTCCCCCTCTTCTTCTTCACCATCCTCCTCTGAAGGTGAGGACACGACCGGAACTCAAACCACTACCAAAGATGACAGCCGTGACAATCAGACTTCGAAACAAGAGACTCTAAAGCACGACCAAGATTCTTGTGGCGCAGTGGGAGGTGCCAGGCCGAAACACCACCTCAGGCCAAAATCAGGGAAGAAGAAATATCGTTGGAAGTAGTAAGATGGCTCAAAAAATTCTAACATGGAATATTAATGGTCTGAACACCCCGCAGAAACGTCGGAAAACTTTCAATTTCCTTCAAAAACAACAATGTTCAATCATCTGCTTACAGGAAACCCACATATTGAGAAAACATGAACAATATTTAATACAAAATAAATTGGGAAATCTATTTTCCACATCAAACAAAGAAAAGAAGCAAAATGGGGTGGCACTGTATATTAAACCAGAGCTCTCCCCAACCCTTCTGGAAAAAGATGAATCAGGTAGATGGATTCTTGTCCAAGCAAAAATCCAATCTAAAGAAACAATTATTGCTGGTATATACGCACCCAACGATAATCATGGAAGACAAACCTTCTTTGAACAACTGGCCCAGAGACTGTTGCAATATGGGAATCATCAGCTTATAATATTGGGAGATTTCAATGCTGTACATATTCCTTCAGTAGACAGGAAAACACCAAAAGGGAAAAAATCCAAGACTTCATCTTCCACACTGCCCAAATCGTTCCTGGACATGTCCGATATTTTAGAACTTCATGACATCTGAAGAAGGAAAAATCCACTAAAAGATGGTTACACCTTTTACTCAAGACAATATGCTTCCTTCTCCCGTATAGATATGTGTTGGGCCACATCTGATCTTCTACTAAATACAAGGGATATAGAAACCTTACCTCGAATGTTATCTGATCACAATGCCATTTTATGGACACTGAAATCTTCAGGTATGCCCAGGCACTGGAAAATTAACTCAACTCTCTGGACTGATAAAGAATTCATTTCAGAGGCTGCTAGAGATCTGAATTTGTATTTTGAAACTAATCTGAATAAGGGTACACCACTCAAAACGGTATGGGATGCCTTTAAGCCATACTTCAGAGGATTTGTTATCCAATATATGGCAAGACGGAATAAAGAGAGGAAAAAGAAATATGAATCAATTCTTAATATGATGAAAAAGCTTGAAACGGACTTAACACAAGATCCCCGTAACGACAAGCTGAACAAAGACCTGGCCTCTTGTAGGCATGAACTCAACCTGATCCTGACTGCAGATATAGCTCATAAAATTAAGTTGGCCAAACTGAATTTTGTGGAAAATGCAAACAAACCAGGTAGATGGTTAGCGTATAGGTTAAAAAAGGTACAATCACAAAAACTCATATTTTCACTCAAAGACAAAACTGGGGAAAATCAGACAGAGCAATTACAAATCCAAAAAATCATAGAGGAATATTACCAAAGATTATTCAAGCCGGAGATGATTGACAAAGATGCTATCTTCCAATACCTTGAACAAGCCAATTTTCCAAAACTTACTGAAGAACAGAGAGCCCAGACGAATGCTCCTATCACAATGATGGAAATAACAGAGGCTATTAATCATCAAAAATTGAATAAAGCGCCTGGACCTGACCAAATACCAGCCATATTTTACAAAAAACTTTCGGAGACATTTTCTGGAAATATGAAAAACCTCTTTACATCTATATTTGAAGGTGAAGATATACCAGATTCCTGGAAATCATCACATACGACACTGATTCCCAAAGAAGGGAAATCCAAAGATTTGATACAGAATTACAGGCCAATTGCCCTCCTAAACGTGGATTACAAAATTTTTGCAACCATCCTGGCTAATAGATGGCGGATGATTTTACCTTCTCTGATATCACACGACCAGACTGGCTTCCTTCCGAAAAGGTACCTCCAATCCAATATCAGAACTTTTCTCAACGTGTTGGAATATTACGAATCCCACCCCGAGAAGCAAGTAGCTTTTGCATTCATTGATGCTGAGAAAGCCTTTGATAATGTATCCTGGTCTTTACTCAAAACTCAATTAGATTATCTTCAGTGTGGCCATAGAATGTTGCGAGCTATTGAACAAATCTACTCTACTCAAAATACCAGGATTGTAGTTAACGGTCACCTTACAGACAAAGTTAATATACACAAAGGTACTAGGCAAGGATGTCCTCTTTCCCCTCTTTTGTTTATAACTACCCTGGAAGTTCTTCTTCATGTTATAAGGGAAAACCCTGACATTCAAGGCCTACAAAACAAGGGAGAAGTTTACAAGGTACAAGCCTTTGCAGATGACCTGATGGTTATCATGGAGAACCCTCAGACCTCCTCCGTAGAACTTCTAAAGACCCTGGAGGCATACTCTAAAATCTCCGGATTAAAGGTGAATAGAGAAAAAACATTGGTTCTAACTAAAAATATGACTCCATTCATGATTGAAAAACTGGTAAATCAATCTGGTTTTCAACATTCTAATAGGGTAAAATATTTGGGTATTACTGTATCTAACCGATGTAACTCTTTACTCAAAGACAATTATGTTAATGTTATAAAAACAATCAAAGCCGACCTCGAAACTTGGTCAAGACTTCAGCTATCCCTAATGGGCAGAATTGCTGCAGTCAAAATGAATGTCTTACCTAAACTGCTTTTCTTATTTCAATCTCTGCCTATATTACCAAACTTTAAGATCATTTCAGATCTGGAAAAAAGTATACGTATATTTATATGGCAAGGGAAAAAAGCAAGGATTAAAAATATCTATTTGCAGGATAGAACCAAATTTGGTGGCTTTGCCCTTCCTAATTTAGCACTATACTACAAGGCTGCCGCCATGACTTGGATTAAAGACTGGATCTCGATGACAAATAAAAGAATATTGCAGCTTGAGAGTTATGGCCTAGATAAGGGCTGGCATCACTATATGTGGTACAAGGGAAATTTACCTACCCTCTTTAAAAAGCACTGGATAAGGAATGCCTTAGTTAAAATATGGTTATTGATCAAAAAACAATTTTATCTCAAAGCACCTATGTGGTTATCCCCACTGGGAGCAATTTATAGCTCCCAGGCAAGTGAAATCTCAAATGTTATAACTTACAGACACCTTCTGAATGCTGACCTCTCATTGAAACCATTAGGGAAATTAGTATCAGAAGGTTATAATCTGGATTGGTGGAAATATCAACAAATACATTCACACTTCAAAGAGCTTTCCAAAGAGGGTGGTTTTATGACTACTGATACCCCATTTGACAAAATACTTTCTTCTGGTGACTCCAAGCTTCTTAGCAAATTCTATAGCATACTGTTAAATGAAAAAATGATTGATACATTGGTTAAAGACTCTATGATAAGATGGGCTGAAAACTTAGGCTATACTATTTATTCATTTAAATAAATGGGACTCTCTGTGGAATACAGTTAAAATCTTTAAATCTATTTCGTTTAAGGAAAATTGTTATAAGATGTTTTATAGATGGCATTTTGCGCCTCATCGTTTATCCAAGATGTATAATTGTTCACCTAAATGTTGGAAATGTAATTATGACTGTGGAACCTTTTATCATATGTGGTGGACTTGTAAAGAAGCAAAGGCGTATTGGAACATGGTAAAACTCTTCTTAGAAAGATCTCTGAAAATTAAGATAGAGTTTAGACCAGAACTATTCTTGTTAAATATAGTAGATATAAATATTTCCTATGATCAGAGATATGTACTTCATCATGTAATTGTTGCTGCAAGAATACTGTATGCGAAACTTTGGAAACAACCAAACACGCCAACAGAGAAGGATCTTCACGGAAAGATAAGAGAATGTATCGAAATTGATAAACTCTCTGGTTATCTAAAGGGAGACTACGACGAGATCTTTCGGGAAAGATGGCAAGAAGTAACAAATTTATTAGTATTGTGATAACATCTGGCAATTCTAGTAATATGTTAAATCATTATTTCTATTTTGCTTGATATACTCAATGTAAATTTTAAAAACTGTATCCCCCCTTTTTTTCCTCTCACCCATACTCTTTCCCTTTGTTCCTCCCTTAAAAATCCAATAAAAATTTATATAAAAAAAATAAAAAAAAGAAAGAGTGCCCTTTCTCCTTCACAGACATATTGCTTCTGATTTGTTTGGGGATTGATGAAAGTACCACTTGATAAGTGGCAGACAATTTGTGTCAGAGTCTACCACGTCTTTTGAGAGAAGGGTTTTCAATACACACATGAATAGCTTCCCTGATCCCCTTCTAAAACTACTTCTCTTCTCTGTCTAATATATGTACATCCTCATCTTTGAATAAGTGCCCTTTGTCCTTCAAATGGAGGTTTAATAGGTGGGACTTCCACGCACCCTAGACCTTTGTCCACCTAAAAAGCCTATTCAGATCATGGTCCACCTATGAACCTATTCAAGACATTGTCCACCTAACAAGCCTATCCAGGCCTTTGTTCAACTTACGAGCCTATTCAGACCAGGGTGTGTGTGAAATCAAGGTGAACTATAAAGTGGAGGAGTCGCCACTAACTTTCATCAGACTGACAAAGTGGCATGGGTGAGTAGTGAAATGTTTCAATTAGGCATGGGCCTTTCATTTTGGAAGGGTCCGGTTCCGAAACTAATCACGGCAGCACAGCTGCTCTTCAGAACTTGGACCCACCCTATGAAACAAAATTGCCCATTGACTTACCTTGCCTTACCTCACACAGAGCTAAACTCCAACCAGAAAGTAGCTCCGATATGTCATCGTTCCTTCTCCCTGCCGCTGGCCAATCAGGGGCTGTGCAGGGACATGCAACATCCCACCTCCCTGTCCAACTGGCCAGCGCCAGGGAGAAGGAACAATGACGCATTGGAGGCTACTTCCTGGTTGGAGTTTAGCCCCGCACGAGGTAAGGCAAGATAAGTCAATGGGTAATTTTGTTTCGGAGGTTGGATCCAAGTTCCGAACAGCAGTTGTGCTGCCGTGATTCGTTTCGGAACCGGACCCATTCCAAGACAAAAGACCCAGGCCTAGTTTCAATCTCTCAGGAAAAGAAGTTTAGTTGCCATGACTCAACTTCCAGATAAACTCACCTGGATGACTGAGGATCTTCACAGAAACACCAATAGCAAAACTCTATCACTCCCAACTGGCTTAAATCCCAACTTACCTACTAACACAGTAGAATGCAACCAGCCTGAAGATATCTTCAAACACAAGAAGAGATCCTTCCAAGTACAGCACTGAGGAGAAATAACAAAAATATTCAAGAAGTGTTCCCATTGAATCAGACTGAACGATACATGGGTTTATGCTGAGATGGTCCCCTTACTGACACAGGATCAGCTATTTCGTCCTAATTTTTTTTTCCTGTCCTGGACTTACAGAGATACCTGTTCACCTCTCCCAAGGTAGTGGACCCCCAAAGGCCCAAGCCATACTTTTCTCTGTTGAAAGAAGAGAGACTGTAACACACTGGTGTCCAAACTTCGGCCCTCCTGATGTTTTGGACCACAACTCCCAGAATTCTAAGTGTAGACTGCCACTGGCAAAGGACTGCGGAAGCTGTAGTCCAAAACATCTGGAGGGCTGAAGTTTGGACATGCCTGCTGTAACACATCTATCTCACGCTGAATATATAAACTCCCTCTTGCCTTGTGTACGGACAGTTTGCAAGAACAGCGGGCATCAGAGCTGACCTAATTCTTAAGACAATTTGCCTTCATTCCAAATTTTAATTGTTGGCCTGACGAGGAGTCCTGGAAAGTTAAAACTTCCTTTGTAACTTTTTACTGAGCCACTAAAAGTTCCACTCCACCCAGATACAACTGTGTTTCTCTCTCTCTGTGTGTGTAAAGGTAAATATCTCTGTGTGTGGAAAAAAACCTGATGTCTTTTGGCTTGTCTCCAAGATGTCTCTATTCAGATAACTGTCCCTTTAAAATGTTCTTTGCTGCTAATTACAATGCACGCTTTGCAAAAATCCTTCAGCAGTACTTATCACACAGTAAAATGTTTTCCCCAAGCCCCGTGATGCACTGCAGGTAAAACTGTGCTCACAACCTGGGGTTCAATCCCAGGTAGCAGATTCAAGGTTCACTCAGCCTTCCAGCCTTCTGAGGTCAGTAAAATGAGTACCCAGCTTGCGGGGCGGGGGGGGGCAATGTGTAGCTTGCATACTGTAATTAAACTGTAAACCGCCCAGAGACTACTTGTAGTGGTATGGGACGGTATATAAGCAGAAAGAACACTTTGCTTTTTTCTCTCTACTCAGTCCCCTATTCCTGCACTTAAAGCGTCTATTAAAGCTTCAGTCACACTGAATTTGCGTGTGTTTGTGGGAATACTATACACATTGTTAGGTAGTGGTCTGGGAACTGAGGACTTACCACTTTGGGGTTAAGCCCTCCCAAACTTGGACCTCTGACTGCACATCTACTGTGCAATGGCACGTTTCAACATAGATGAAATGGCACATCCTTGTGGCACATTAGTTCAACTGCAGTCCTGTGAAGACTCTACTCAACTTGGAACTCAGGCCTAAATGTTCACATTTTGCTTCCACTACTCAGCTGATAAGCCAGCTCATGCACAAAGAAAGCTAGATGGGCACCGGAACATGTACACAGAGAGGTTAACTTTCCTTCCCAGATGGTCCCTGCTTTTGTGCATGTGTTGTCCTATCAGCTGGGTGTCGGGTATACTGAGAGAAAGTAGAAGCTGACTCCCGGAAGGAAAGTTGGGCCTGTTCCCTCTGAGGCTGATGGTATAGAGCAGTGGTTCTCAACCTGTGGGTCCCCAGATGTTCCTGGGCTGCATCTCCCAGAAGACTGCACTGTGCTGGAAGGGATTTCTGGGAGTTGCAGTTCAGGAACACCCGGAGACCTACAGGTTGAGAACCACTGGTGTAGAGTACAGCATGGTCAGCAACAGTGGCAGGGGAAGCTGGGAGGCCCATCCCTAAGAGGGACTTGGCTAGGACAAATGGGTCGGAATCTCAAGTGGAGTCTAAGTCAAGTCACTCATGCAACTTAAGTCAGACTCGTCACTGAGTCATGAGTCGCCACCTCTGCTATAGCACACCCACTCACACAGAGAACCTCAACAAGGAAAGAAAAGGGGGGGAACAATGTTTGGTTCAAAAGAAAACATAATAGAAAGAAGGAAGTGGACTCTACTTGCAAGAGGCAAGCTTTTTGAGAAAGTTCACCCTTATAGGAAGAAACTAAACGTTAAGATAGAAATTCTTGTTGTTTGCTGGCTGTCTCAATAACTGCTTCAAATTGTACTTCAAAACCCAAAGCTGAGTTGCTATTAACAATTATGTTTACAGAGCAGTATGTACTGGAAACCTTACACTACCTTGAAACAGAAGCTAATTCTTTTCCCGCACCAGCTCCCCAGGCCTCTCGGCTAAATATTCTGCCAGAAGTAGAGTTTGAGGCCTTCTACACACAAGAGCATGGCTATACCACTGAGCTAAAAAAAAACCACATAGGGGTAGGCAATATGCACCCCACAAATTCCATAAGGACCCTTAACATATTTTCCCACCCATCGATTTCCCTCCATCAAAATGTTTGGTTAAAGCACGGAGAATCCATTCAATTGTTGCAGAGCTTTGAGCTTCTGGTTCAATTTTCTTTTTGCCACACAACAGAATTAGAAAGATGCACAGGGGCAAATAGCTTCAAGCTGCAGAAAATCCACCCGTTTCTCATTGACTGGCACATAAAGTCTCTATAACTTACCCGAGACATTTATAGAAGAATAAAAATATTTCTTTACTTACAGTTCCGTAAAACAAGGGACTTGTATATAATGTTTTCTTTAGTGCACGCACACTAGCAACCAACCAAACATATCAACAGCAAACAAACAACTGCCACCACGCAACAAAAGAACATTCAGCAGAGAGGTGGGGGTCTCTTTGGATTTTAAAAGCCGAAAGGAATGATGATTAGTGCTGGATAGAAAAGGAATAAGATAGAAAGCCCAGGAAAAGTCCGTCCTAGTCACTCAAACAACAGACAGTATGCAAGGCTATAAATAAAACTGCAACATAAATTACAGTACAGTATAGCATATTCCCATGCCAAGATCCATACCAGTCACTTCCAATTTCAAGAACGTCCACACAGCTCATGGTACGGACAAGGGATGCAAAATTGATCCCTGAATTTCCTAAAGTTGCCTACTTTCTCCAGAGTCCATGCTGCTTAAAACAGACTCACCCGCAGCATGCCAGGGCTAATAAAGACTTAAAAGTCTTTATCCAGAAAATCAGGCATCAAATGATGTTTTCCTTTGCTCCTCCTCTGATGGGCCCCCCTAAGGCAGACCTCTGCATTGTACCAAACAGCAGGGCAACATGCTCACAACAGCTCCGTGATGTCGACTAAACTGTAAAATTCTAGAGCATGCCAGTTGTGGCAGATCACACTTGTAACCTTCACAACGGAGCAGAGATTTACAAAGTACACATGCCCGGCAACAGTTAAACCTGATACCCACCACATAATACAGCCTTGTACTTGATGGTTTCAGTCTGTGTTGCTCCATATCGTCACTCAGAATCCCTCATTTTAAATACACTCCAGTCCTAAAGGCATAACCCTAGTTATATAATTTCAGAGCCCTCTCCTTGTTTACATGAAGTTAGTAGTCCCAGAACATGCTCGAGTCTTTTGGAAACGTTAACATTGTTGTTTGTTAGAGAAATACCAAAGTCAATTGAGAGAATCACAGTTAAACTCAACTAATCCCTTTGCCCTTCATGTTTAATCCACATATAGATTTTTCTGAAACTGTTATCTTTGCTGGAGCAAAGCGACTCATCTGGAAAAGGAAATGATTTAAAACTGCAGGAAATCCATTAGATTGCTCTGGTGTACATGCATGAGCAGTCTGATCACCTGCTCAACGAAAAATATATGAAAATAATTTTCCCTCCCTCGCACATGTCATTCATTGTGAGATACAAGGTGGGAGACTTACCCTAAATGAGGAAAGGAGCCAGAGGCCCAGTCCTCAGTTTGCTTCAGTGTCTTGCGGTCAAAGTTACTAAATATGGAGAAGTGACAATGCTATCTCTGGCACATTAGTTGAGCTAAAAATAAAACATGTCACCCTGACTGGAATGCAACATCTCCAAGGCTCCAGAGATTATTCTGCATTAAAGCGGCGGCTTCTTCTACCCACCCACTGAATGGGATATCAGATTTGGACATCAGCTTTTTATCTTCCGGAGAGTTCTGCATATGGCTTGAACTCTTTGTGGTCAATAGCAGAAAGCAACACAGCTGCCCTCAGGTGAATTTCTCCATCTCTACTTCTCCCTTGCATTGTACAGATCTGAGCAACATGGCTTCAGTCAGGGCCGACGCATCCATTAAGGTGAACTAAGCAGTTGCCTAGAGCGCCAAAATGGAAAGAGGGCGCTGGCCAGCCTGCTGCCCCCCCCCGCCGCTGGTCACCTCTGTCCGCCCTGCCCCTGCCCGCCAGCTGCCCGTCGCCGTCCACTCGCCGCCGCCCCCTGCCCCGCCCCCGCCTCCTCCTCCCCCCGGCCGCCCCCCACCCCCCCACCCCTTGCCTAGGGTGCAAAAAAAACCTAGCGCCGGCCTGGCTTCAGTAATACACATTTTTTTGAAAGCAAGCAAACATTTAAATGCCTGCATGCATACATACCTACATACTGTGCTGCTTTTCATTTACAGGAAATGCCATGAGACAGGTGGGTCTCAGATTTACCTAGAGCCCCATTGTTGGCAGTGTGGTGGGCCTACTCTGATGCGGATAGCCCAGCTGGCTTCGTTTTCTGTCATGGCGACTCCATGTGGCAGCCAGGGGAAGGTGCTTGGCATACAGGGAGGTGGACATAGGTCGGGGGAGGTGTATGTGTATATTAATCAATAGTTTATGCTTTGTAATTATGTTTCAAGTGCATAAAAGTTACGCACAGATTTTGATCTACATAGGAGTCCAGCATCCTTTAACCTGGTGTTGCTGAAGAGAGTTTATAGACAGTGGTACCACAACTTACGAATTTAATCCGTTCCGAATGCATGCTCTTGTCAAACTACTCTTAAGTCGCGGTGCCTATCTAAAAAATAGAAAAAATAAGTTAAAAATAAAAAATGAAAAAATATTTGCAAGTCAAGCAGACCATATCTAAAATTTGTAAGGCGGCAGTTAAAATGCCAACAGTTTTCTGCTCTTAGATCGAGCTGCTCTTAAGTTGGGGTACCACTGTATATAGAGAGGAAATTATACACACACACACACACACACACACACACAATATAAAAAAATAATAAAAGCAAAGTGTGCTGCTTATATACCACCCCACAGTGCTTAAAGCACTTTCTGGGTGGTTTACAATTTAATTATGCAAGCTGCACACTGACCCCCCATTAAGCTGCTTACTCATTTTACCAACTTTGGAAGGCTAGAAGGCCGAGTCAACCACGAGCCAGCTACTTGGGACTGAACCATAAAAACTGAACCACTACAGAACCATAAAGATGAGATTAACCTCAAGATTAGTTCATCCCACTGTTTTGAGGTAGGCACCCTAACTTCATTCTCAGTCCTGTCCTCATCTTAGATCAACCGCCCTGAGTTCCCGCTCTGGGAAGAAGGAGCGGTATAGAAATTTGAAAATAAATAAATAAATAAATCAGGATATGTTACAAATACCTTAATTTATGCATCTCCTCTCTTCTTCATTCAAGCCGTGATTAATCTAACAGACATGCAACTACAGTATATGGTGATGATTGCCCATGGGGTGAGATTATGTGACAACACCCTGGAAGCAGGACACATATGTAAATCATCAGCCAATCCCAGCAAGAGGGCGGGGAATTGTATAGTATAAAAAGGGTGGAGCCTGGTCTGTGAGGGAGAGGAAATTGTTGAGAGTTTAGAGCCGAGAAAGCTGAGAGAGCACAGCTCTGTTAGAGTTCAGGCAGGCAGGTTAGGTGTGAGAGTTTTACTATTTACTGTTTATTAAAGACAGGGAGGCTTGAAGATTTGATTTAATCTATTTTATGTTTAAGGCAACGCACACCAACTTCAGTCACTGTTGTATTTATATATTTTCTCAATAAACATAATCATTATTTTTATATTATATATCTGAGTCTGTCCCAGTTCATAAGGCGACGATTTAAAAGGTGGCAGCATTACCAAGTGGATCCTTTGAAGACTAATAATTTGGTTCCCTACACTTCACATTTTCATCACAATTACACGTTTGAAAAGGGAGGTGTCGTCACAGATTATTACTTTAAAATCTAACATGGGCCTTAGACAAACTTTTAAAAGAAACCAAACTAATCGTAAAGGGCTTGTCCAAACAGGCAAAAAAAAAAAAAATCCACAGCAAATGAGCACAACTGGTCATAGTTCCTTCTGAAGGGAAAGGCTTTTTGGCCAGGAACCTCTCTGATACAGAAATGAACTCCTCATAGGAAGCACTGCAGTACTAAACGCTGCCTTCCAGAGTTAAGCCTGGTGCAAAATAATACAAATTTCCCAGGAAGACAGATGGCAGAGGAAAGGTATGGATGTTTACAAGCTGGTCTGGGAGGGAGGCTGAAATGGAACAGTGTTTACTGGCAACAAGACGCTGAGTTACACTTTGAACGTTTGGTCTACTCCATCATTATTTGGTGCTACTCTGCCATTAATCTGTCCCTAATTATGCTACTGTACCGTACTTTTGTGCTTACCAGTCACTAATCTATGTGGCCAAAATGATTGCTACTACTGGACCTGGTTGTGAATAGATGTCATATGACTTCTGTTGTTCCAGAACTGCCTCATATTATGTGTCCATGGTTCCTATCTAGCCTTAGCAGAAATACGGCCCATAAATGCAACAACAGCTATATATATATTCCATTATATATTGCACCATGTTGCAATTCACTGATGCAACATTTCATTAATTCTTCACTTATGGAATTAAAGATTTGAAAGCACAGAGTATCTGTGGGCTTAATGATGCAGTCGCAGATAACGCTGAATTACCGAGAGTTTCCAACCAATACAAAATGAAGCTAAAGTGAAAACTGTCTGTTGATGAAAAAATAAAGCTGCCTTTTGTCAATTTTCTGCTTGGTTATCCCTTTCATTTTCCTCATTAGTTCTTGTATGAATAATGTATAGGTGCTACTACAGATACTGTCGTAAAATTCTTGCATTGTTCAAGCACTCTCTGAATCATGATATGCCATAAAACCCATGAATATTCCCCAAGCTCATACACGGCTCTAGGCACAAGCAGTTTGCAACACCAGATATTCAAAGGAAAGGTGTGTGCCTAAATAAAAATCAATAATTTTAAGCATTTCCTAAAGTACAGTAGCAGTGAAGGAAATCAGGGGTGGGGGTGTTGCATTGACCTATATCAGAAAATGAGATGAAGCCATCAAATGGGCCTACGATTTTTTTAAAAAATGCAAACCTCATCCTATTTCATCTTGATTTCCTCTTTGGGGGACAGAGTGAGAAGCTGTGAAGTTCAGAACCTTAGCTACCGTGAACAGTAGCTATAATATATAATTTATATATTTACAGCATCTGCTGTCTCTTTGGCACAATTCATTACTCTCGTGAATGGAGTTCCTGAGACTATACTATAGGAAACATTTCATCAGCAAGAGGGCCATTGTATCTCAGCCAGCGTGGAGCATTGTATTCTGAATGCTGCAGTCCTCATGGGTAACCATTAGCATTTGAATTCATTTAATAACCTTATCAGCAGGAACTGCGAGCACCAGGATGCAGAATTGCCTTATACTGTATAATGGAAGTCTGTACAGAAAATTGTCAGAAGTGTGTGCAATTACCGTAAGGAGGGGCCAACATTCAATTTAAAAAGTTGAGGCAGGGGGAAGATGCCCTTTCGTACAAGAAGGTAGGGTCAAGCTGCTGCAGGAACGCACAGCTAAGTTCCTGGCTCAAAGCCTGTTTTTGTTCATTCTTTCACTCTAAATATATATCTGATCACAAAGCTGATCGTTATGCTATCTTTCCCTCCACAAAATGCAACAGCAACCCCTTTGCACTAGTTGGCGCCAACCTAGTTGAGATAGTGTCTTTACAGAGGTCACTTAAGAAGTAAAGGGCATCTTTTACAGCTTTTCTCATCTCCGTATTTTACAAACTAGCTTACCAGTACAGTGGTACCTTGTATAAAGGAATTAATCCATTCCAAATGAAATTGTGTTAAGCAAATTTTCCTTTATACAAATTTCCCATAGGAATGCATTGAAAGCAGAGTAATCCCTAATCACGACCATTTTATGTTGTATGGATCCACCCCATAGGCGATTCTGTTAAACAAATTTCCCCTATCTCCGGAATTTTTTATGTTGTACAGATTTTAGGTTATACAAAACGTTTGTTATACGAGGGTCCACTGTACTTTGTTTTGTGATTGGTCTTAGAGAGGTAAACATAGAACTCAGTTACATTACTCATATGCCTCAAAACAAGTGGCGGTGTTTCAGGATTCACTTTAAAGTCACTTGATAGTCACATGGCATTTGTACTGCCATTTGCAATTGCCCCTACTGTAATGTTTAATGTGTTGGGGTTTTTCCCCACACAGATCCATGTAATTTTTATGTGGGATCTGGCCCAAACCCCTCTCAGTTCATAGATACCTTGTGTATCCACAGAGTACACCCCGGAACTCTTGGGAGCCAGATGGCACTGATCTGAAATGAGTATTTTTGGTTTATTTAATTGTCTGTGGAGATTCTCAGTCACCCAGGTGTGGTTATCTGGGAGTTGAGTCATGGCAACTGGAATTCTTGTGAGATCGAAACTTTTTGCTATTCCTCCAAGCAGCTTCATCAGTCAGATGAGTAGTGAAACATTTTATCTTACAAGAAAAGAAGTCCAGTTGCCATGAGTCAACTTCCAGATCATGGGGGCATGGCTTTGCAGGGGTACTAAAACACTCAACCAAGGCATGGATCCTCCATCCATATCCCTGAATGGGCCTTTATATGAATCTACCATATATAATTACATAGACGTTGTGTTTATAACCACTCAAAACTTTGTGTTTATATCTCCCTTGTGTGATTGCACTGACACTATGTTTTCAAAATTAGTCTCCATCCCCCATAACTTTTGGATGGTTTGCCCTGCATGACTACATGGAATTTTTACTCTCTCTTTAACTGCTTGCGTTCTCTTGTAGCTTTAATGTTGTCTTTTAATCCTATAAGATGTCCCTCAATTCTCTGTTCTCAAATTTGAATACGTCTTAATTGTACTGGACTGTATATTGTCCCTTATTACTGTAAGCTGCCTTGGGTCCTTTTCCAAGGAGAAAGGCGGGGTAAAAGTATTCTAAACAAATAAATAAAATATGATTTTTTTGTAGGGTGTCCTGGGGCAAGCAGTTTTCCCTACCTGTGAGAGTCAGCAAGTAGGAGGGCTCCTTAAAAAATTAACACCAGCAGAGGCATTTACATATGGGGGATCAATTTAAGTGTATCACTTCCCCATCTTTGTTAAATTAAATGGCCTTCTGGTGGCAAAGTAAAAAAAAAAAACTTGTTGTGGCCCTGAAATACACGATTCCCTGTCAAATTAATCTGCCCTTCTGTATGTGTCCTGTATTCACCCTTTTTAACGTCAACTCAAAATACGCTAAACCTAATTCAAAACTCATTTCTTTCCATAATGGGATCATGCTCCTGAGTTTCATTTGCAAAGGTGGGAGGTCCACACCTACGGCTCTAAGGAAATACAAGTGCCGGAAGAATAAAACGTTATCACCTTTAAAATGCAAAGCTGCTGCCTCGTCTAATTTGACACTGATATAATTTTGGAAAAGAATCAGGGAAGATGGTGGAATAAAATACAGTAAATTAAATTTTAGGAAAGTTACGGTTTAGACCTCAGCTCTCTGAACCCCGTACTCAGCGGGGACAAAGTCCAAAACAGACCTCAGAAGAGATCTGTTTCAAGCATTGTGAAGTCTGTCTGGTTTGAATCAAAAAAGTATCGGAAGGAAAAGTAGTAGCCTTCAAGTTGTCCATCAGCCACTTAGTCCATCAACCAGGATGAAGAGGCATCGAGCTCACTTCACCACAAGACAGCAGGACCCCTGTATCCACTGATTCATTATCCACGGTTGGCAAAGGAAAAAATAAATACATAATCCAGCAGCTGCAAAGCAAGCTACTATCATAAAACATCAGTTGTAAAGCAAGCTAATGTCATAAAACAGCAGTTTTTAGGACTGTTGGTGTTCTCTCTTATCCACGGTTTTCATTATCCACAGGAAGGCCTGGAACCAATCCCCAGCGGATACTGGGGTCCTACTGTATACTGCAGCATCATGCAATATATTGTACCTCAATCTAAACTATCATTATATGCCTGTTGTGTGTTTTTTTTTCCTGGCTGTTTGGCCATGCTCTGGAGGTTTTTCTGCCTGAGGTTTCGCCAGCCTCTGTGGCTGGCATGGTCAGAGGGCAGGAGCTCAGAGAACTCCCAGCTCCCTGAGCTCCTGCCCTCTCAAGATACCGGCCACAGAGACTGGCGAAAGATCAGGAAGAAAAACTTCCAGAGCACGGCCAAACAGCCTGAAAAACCCAAAACAGCCATCAGATCCCATCTATGAAAGCCTTCAAGAATATCATTGTTATGTTTAAGTTTTCACCTATACCAGGCATGTCCAAGCTTCAGCCCTTCTGATGTTTTGAACCACAACTCCCAGAATTCCAAGCCTGTATTGCCGGAGACAAAGGACTGTGGGAGTTGTGGTCCAAAACAACTGAAGGGCCAAAGTTTGGACATGCCTGACCTATACCTATCAATTAGCACATGAAGCTTGCATCACATCCATCCACAATGTATAATGATGCCTGGCTCTTCTCTCTTCTAGCTTCGGATGATGGGAGTTGTAGCCTAACATTTCTTGACAGCACCAAGTTGGGAAAGACTGATCTCAGCCCTTGCTTCCTTTCTAAACACCGCAGCAGGTATCCCCTCCTCTTCTAAAGGCAATTATTCCCAACGTATTTTCAACAAATGCAGTATATACTCGAATATAAGCCTAGTTTTTCAGCCCTAATTTTGGGCTGAAAAAAGGGGCCCTCGACTTATATGCGGGTCAATACTTTTAGTCACTGATGCAAGTGCTTGGGTCGGTGGCTAAAAGTCATTTAAAACATTCTGTGCCACTTCTCATGACCCCCCTCTACATCACAGGGGAGCAGCGCACGATGTTTAAAATAACTTTTAGCCACTGACCCAAGCACTTGCATCAGTGGCTAAAAGTCATTATAAACATCACACACCGCTCCCCCAGCTCACAAAGGAGGAGCTGCCAGGCCCTGCTGCATTTCCCACCCTAGATTTATACTCGAGTCAATACGTTTCCCCAATTTTGGGGGGTTAAATTAGGGGCCTCGACTTATACTCGGGTTGACTTATACTTGAGTATATACGGTAATAATAAAATGGAGGACACAAAAAAGCTGTTTCTCTTACTAGATAGTGCTTTTCTTTATGACAAAACAGACACCCCAATATTCAACGACCATAATTTACAAAGATGGGAAAACTTTCATAATTTGTTTCATAATACACATAGGGCCAGATACAGTCTATTCCAGGCAGTAAAATAGCCTGATTGAGGGATATTCCAGAAATGGGGATAAAACTTACATGATTTTTCTTTTTTAATGGTGTACTCCAGAACCTCAGCAGCCTCTGTATGGCTTGGATTATGAACTGAGAGGAATAGGTTTTCCATTTTCTCTTCTTTCCTCACCATGAATATCTAAACAGAGAGGGAAAGGTACATGAAATGACACAGTAATGAAAAAGTGTCCTGCCTGGCCCGTTCAATAACCATCCTATCTGAAGGGCATGCAAATTCTGTAATACTATTACACTTTTACCAGAAATAGAACTACAGCTAGGCCATGTTTCCCCTACAAATGTGCTTTCCATTAGAGCAAAATTGATATATACATCATAGATATAATTTTTGGTTAAAGAAATGTCTTTCAACCAGGTTCTGTTATGCCTGTCTTACTCAGCCCTCTCAGTCCTCACAGCTGTAGGTCCAGACCCCATCTGGAGTACTGTGTCCAGTTCTGTGCACCTCAATTTAAAAAGGATATTGACAATCTTGAACAGGTCCAGAGGAGGGCGACCAAGATGATTGGGGGTCTGGAAGAAACGTCTTACAAGGAGCGGCTTAGAGAGCTGGGAATGTTTAGCATTTTTTTTAAAAAGGCTGAGGGTGGATATGATAGCTATGTTTAACTATTTGAAAGGATGTCACATTGAAAAAGGGACTGGTTTGTTTTCCATGGCTTCAGAGACTAGGATGCGGGGCAATGATCTCAAGTCACAGGAAAAGAGATTCAATTTAAACATTAGGAAGAACTTCCTGATGGTTAGAGCTGTTCGGCAGTGGGATACGCTGCCAGGGAGGGTGGTGGAGTCTCCTTCTTTAGAGGTTTTTAAGCAGAGGCTGGATGGCCATCTGTTGGGATTCCTGTGATGGGGGTTCCTGCATGGCAGGGGGTTGGACTGGATAGCCCTTGAGATGTCTTCCAACTCTATGATTCTATGATTCTATATACTGTACTGCTTAAAGCACTCTCTGGACTGTTTACAAGTAAATATGCATGCTAAACCTTGCCCCTGACCCCCAGGTACTCATTTTACCAATCTCAGAGGATGAAAGGCTGAGTCAACCTTGAGATGGCTACCTGGGATTGAACCCTAGGTTATGAGCACAGTATTGGCTGCAGTGCAGAAGTTTAACCACTGCGCAACAAGACATCAATAAGGAATGGCCTCCCATAGGAAATATGTCATGCACCTTCCATAGTTAATGGGAGAGGGGAGGAAAGAAGGAAAAGAATAGTAATTAGAACACCTTATTGTCAATTTATCACTGCCTGTTCTGCTGTGCAGTACTTAACATTACTGATAGGATTTGTTGGAAGATGGTTGGTCTTATATTTGTTTAGTTATATTGTTGTATACCACCCCGAAGAGCTGGTTTGCTAGATGGGTGGTGTAAAAACCAATCAATCAATCAATCAATCATTCAATCAGAAATGGAAAGGAAAAAGGGGGCCCTGAGCCCTGAGGAAGTGGCTTGAATTCTACATTGGTAACAGGGCAGTGCAAGCTGAATGCTTTCAAGGAACTCCAAGACCAGCTCTGCTTTTAGACCATGAGATGATCTCTTCAGAGAGTTCATTTTTGGTATCACAAAAGGGAGCAAATCATGTATTATTCCTTCCTTATGACCATACTTTTCCTGCCAGAGACTTGGGAAAGCTACTTGGAAGATATTTCTGCTCCAGGAGCCCAAATAATTTTGTTACCCTTGGGTACTGCCCACCTTGACCAGCAATTCTGCGGGGTTTTCCACTTGCTATTCCCTTTCAGGTAGCAAAATGTATTGAGAAGAACCCTCACAATGTCCTTTTTTGATTTTTTTTTAAAGTAACTAAGAACTAGTTTCAATATCTTGAGCGTTGTGTTTTCAAACTGCAACTTATATCAGCAACTATTTTTAAACTGCTCTTAAAAAGTGGGAGGAACAAAGCCTTCTTGATGACCTCCTCAAGGAAAAGAAACTAAGATTGGCTGGAAGAGTGGTGGCCTACCCCTGCTGGTTCTTTGCGAAGCATCTCCACTGCCTTCTCTTGACTGAGGTTCAGGTGAAACCAAGCCGGAAAGGTCTTGATGAGCTTCTCAAGGACACTGATGCCTTGTTTAGGAAAACAATTCCCAGAAGCAACACACTGGCTCGGCTGAATCTTCTTTTCCTCTTCTTCAACACTTTCAGCAGCAGGCCTAGAGAAAAAACACACAGAGAAATTAATCCCTATGAGACAGTAGCATCAATGTGCACTAGATGTCTAGACCCACAGCTAACAACCCTTACTTAATGGTGTTGGGAAGGGTTGGATAGGTGGGACTTTAATGCACCCCAGGTCATTGTCCACCTTATGAGACTATTCAAGCAACTGTCCACCTAGTGAGCCTATTGAGATCAGAGTGATGTGAAATCAAGGTGAACTATACATTCCAGGCCACACCACCGACTTTCCTCAGACTGACAGAGCTGCTTGGGTGAGTAGTGAAATATTTAAGTCTCTCATGAAAAGAAGTCCAGTTGCCATGACTCAACTTCCAGATAACCTCGGCTGGATGACTAAGAACCTTCACAGGCAAGGATGTAGTGAATACTTGCAAATTTTCTTTTCCAAAAACAAACAAATACACCCTAACTACAAAAATGGTCAAAACAATGTTAAAACCTTTAGTACCTCTCCAAGAGCAAAATTCCAGGGCTTTCAAAATCTACCAGCAGCAACATTACCATCAACAGCAATAACAACAAAAGCTGATGTACCAAATGCATGTTTTTTGCATGAAGAAACTTGAATTATGCATATGGAATTCTGCATTTTGCATTTTTGGGTCCGTGTGTGTGTTAAATTTACTCTTGTTTGGGTAAAATGCCTGATTTTTTTTATGGAATAGTTTTATTTAAATGATGCCTGTCACTTATATACAGTGGTACCTTGTATAAAGGAATTAATTCGTTCCAAATGAAATTATGTTAAGCAAATTTTCCTTTATACAAATTCCCATAGGAATGCATTGAAAATGGAGTAATCCCATTTTTATGTTGTACGGATTTTCCCCATAGGCGATTATGTTAAGCAAATTTCCCCTATCTCCAGAATTTTTTATGTTGTACAAATTTTATGTTATACAAGCTGTCTGTTATACAAGGGTCCACTGTATAGATATTTTGGCAAAAACAAGCATACCAAACAAAAAAACTTTTCTTCTCACACTGGGAGGGATGTAAAAAGGTTATATAGCAACCACAAAAATTCGTAGTTCCTGCAAGGGGGCAATGACAATAAAGATTCCTATTCCTATTCCTATTCCTATATGAAGTTAGTAATGAAGGAATGAAGGAATGCCAGAGACACAGCATTCTAAAGAAGAAATTATATGTATTTCAATGACAAGGGCGAAGGAGAGGTGACAAACATTGCCCTCCTTCCTTTTTTAATGTTTTATTCTTTCTCCAAAGCTTGGAAAGCATTGTGATTCGAGGGTTTAGCAGTGGCTTGGAACTGTCTCAGAGGCTGAGGAAGCAATGTGTGAAAGGAGACCAGCTCCAGGCACTACTGGATGATGTGACACACATCAGCCTGAAAGATCTGAAATATTTCTGACTGTGACCCAAACATTCAAACTAACATCAGGAGAACCAACATGGCCAGGGCCTCCTCCTCCGAAATGTCCATATATTCTTTGAAAATGGCCTGCCAATATCTCTCATGAGCTCCTGGAACACTAGGCTTCAAGCCAAACACCCTGCTCTTTAAGGATGTCCACACTGAAGGAAGAAGTGGAGCCCAGAAGGAGCAATTTCAATCAAGAGGTATAAAATATCTCCATTGGATATCAAACCTTTTAGAAGCAAAGAGGTTGTCGGTAGCCTATCCAGATGCCTCATCAACTGATATAGCTCGCAGCCCTGTGGAGCAACCACAATCGGTTGAACCATGATAGAAAAAACAGTTTTTCACTATAAATCCCCAAATCCCTTAGCCAACGTGGCAGTAGTCATGCCAGATGGGAGATTCTGTGAGTTGTAGTCCAAAATAGTGATTTCCCCAAGCTGTTCTACTCTACTCTTCTTTTCAAATCTACAACTCGTGTGCATTGGGAGGTGTGGATTTTTGTGACAGACTCTTCCGGGGGAACTGGTTGGCTGCTGAAGTTCCAAAGGGAATCATCTGCATCTTGTGGCCGGGGCCAATCTGCTGGAAGCCTGAAAAAAAGATAGCTGCTTCTCAGGTTTGCTAGGAAAGAGCAGTTGCTTTGTAAGAGAACTTCTGAATGCTTCCATATTAGAATTGTGCAGAGGATCTGCATGTACCAGTCCAGCCATCTCTCAGGCTTGTAAGCCAAAACACTCATATCAAATAAATTTTCCCCATAGGAAATAATGGAAACTCAGATGATTCACTCTGGGGTCCCATAGACCACATACTGTACACAGAAAATGCCAAAACCCACAAAAGAAGTGGGCTAGAAGTCCATGCCCATGACATGGTTTAGGTACCCGTCTGCGGACTCTGCTCTGCTTGGGACAAACAGCTGGATTTTACTCTGTATCTTTAATGTTACAAGAATAAAGTGCAACTTGTAGCCCCATGCACACTTGACCAACTGCCCCATGAACAAAAATGAAAAAATAAGAAAGAATGTTGAGAACAAATTAAAGGAAAATATAAATACTGTATAAAGAAAAATAAAACCCTAACCTGCATTCCCCTTTGAAAACGTTCTTGGCTGGTGCAAGGGATACCTCTATTCTTCTCTCCTCCCTCTCCTCTGGAGGCTGCCTGAGACAGAAGGTTCCAGACAATCACAGACAGGGGAAGACAGACAGAGAGAGAGAGAGAGAGAGAGAGAGAGAGAGAGAGAGAGAGAGAGAGAGAGAGAGAGAGAGAGAGAGAGAGACCATTGGCTCACTTGTCATCATGTGACCTGCTCCAGTGCTAGTATATAAAGACATTGCTTGTTGAGCAAGGCAAAATATTTAAGAAATGTTTGCTTGTTGTGCAAAACGCACTTAAACCAAGTTACTCTTAAACCAAGGTATTACTGTATCTTGGTATGGCCTGAAATCTATTTTGTACATGCATACACACAACAGCACATGCCAAGTCTCAGCGACAGATACTCTTCCACTAATATTCTACATACAGATACAACCACCTTTCCTGCTTACTGTGCTGTCAGATGACACCACGGATGGCAGGTTAGAGCAGGTCAAAACTTCAGAAAACAAATCTCTTATAAAATCCCATAAGACACTCTCAAAGAAAATCATTAACACTTTAGAAATAAACACTCAGATTGTTTCCTGTCTAAAGTTAGATTTGTTCACAGATGTGAGGAGCAGGTGGGATGGTATTTGAAAACAAAGACATCTTATTGGCCCCTTTGCTTTGATATTTCAAGACATACCGGTTAGAAATATAGAGCTGTTAACTGGCTGTCTTTTTAAATTAATATATTCTTTCTTTAAGAGTCACACATTAGTAATCTACTACTACTGTAACATGATAGTATCAGAGGTTTTTTTTAAATAAACAAGTTGATTCCTCTACAGATGCATCCAGAGAAACCCACTGGGTCTCTAATATATGTATTTTCACATAATAATAGATTATCTGTGTGTGGTGTGAAAAAGTTCAGACAGCTTTCAAGTGATACCTAAGCCTATGATGAAAATAACAGAGGAGAGGTGTCATCATGACAACATCTGAAACACAATGATCAATCACCTAGTTTTATACATGAGATCTGGCGTTAATCTCTGGCACCTCCATTAGGTCCAAAAAAAAAATTCTGCCTGAAGATTCAGTACTGAGCTTAATAAACCAACTTGGTATATGGCAGCTTCTCAAGCTCAAATACCTTTCTTCCCAAAGAAAAGGCCAAGAACATAAAATGAGCCCTATTTACGCCACCATTCTGTTCCCATGGTGACTGAACAGATCTCTTAGGGAAGCCCACCAGCTGGTCATGGACGTACTAGTGCCCTCCTGTACATGTTTCCCAATAACTACTTATACTTCAGGGCGACACCCTGGCCAAGAAGTTTGAATAGCTTCACAGTCCCATGAATGTATCTACTCCTCTTTAACAGCCGATTGGTGTATAATAATAATAATAATAATAATAATAATAATAATAATAATAATAATAATAATAA